>PVIR01031381.1:0-19497 GCA_004026965.1 Petromus typicus
AGAGAGAGAGAGAGAGAGAGAGAGAGAGAGAGAGAGAGAAGCCATGCAAGTTACAATCACCACTCTTGCCACAGGGACAAGACCATCTAAGTACTTTGGAGTTCACATCTGACATTCCTGGATGTGGTACATGGGACTATAGCATGTAACCCTGTTGGATTTTAGTCTTACTTTGGTTTCTTTGTTTCCTGCACTTTTCCCTTTTGTAATGGAAATATTTATTCTGCGCTATTATGTGCAGGCAATGTGTAATGTTCTTTTCGATGTTATACAAGGGCTTGAAGCCAAGAGTGTACCTTAAGTCTCAAAGGAGACTTGGGCTTTGGACTTTTCCACAATACTGAAACTGTTAGGAATTTGGCAACTCTTAGAGATGGACCGAGTCCATTTTCTATAATGGGCTACACATGAGCCTTTGGGGGACTATGGTTGGAATATTATAGTTTATATCTATATGTCTCCAAAGAGCCTCGTAAGAAGGGCTGTGGAGATGTAACTGGAGTATGGGGGCTTGTGCTGGACTTGCTACGAAGAGGTGGGATCTGACAGAAAGAGCAGGTCATTGGCAGTGCAGCCACCTCCTTGGCTCCTTCCCTGAACCCCCACTGCTTCCTATCCACCATGCCTCGAGCAGCCTTTTCTCTACCATATCTCTCTGCCATGCAGCACTGTGGAGCCAGCTGATTGAGCCAAAATAAACTTCTTCTCCTTTGTGGGTATAGAGTGTTTGTCCCAGCAATGCAGAAAGTGAGTAAGACAGTGTCCTTGTGCTGGGATGGGTGGCTCCTTCTGTGTTCTTAGTGTAGCTGTGAAGCAAACTCTAAATGCGCTGAATTCAGTTAATGAGGAGTCAGTCAGTGCTTCTCACAGTTAGTCTTTTGTTTTTAAAATCTTGAAGGGATGTGAAATGAATGGATTGATGCACTATTTTATAGTTAATATTATTTCAACAAAGTTCATTCCCTAATTTGATAAAGAAGAAGTAAAAATAATGAATATAATTTTCTTATGCTGCTGACAAAGAGGCTGAAAATGATTCCATCTTATCTGCTGAAATTTAGTTTGTAATTCTACAGGAAACCACTGTAATGCAAGTATTTTATAAAGCATTCAATTGTGAAATAGAAAATACTCAAAGCGAAATGAGGTGAAGGGGGAAAATAATGACATCATAACAAAAAAGAAAGAAAATAAAGTTTATGTATATAGGGGGTGGGGGTACTAGAGTGAGTAGGGCTCTAGGAAAAAATGAGAATTAAGTTGTGTCATATACTGGTACAAATTCTCATTGTTGAATGTTATCATGATGAGTATATATAATGTACCAATAAAGATTTCAATTAGAAAAAAAGAACATTCGAGGCACTGGTTTTTAAAGTAAGGGTTATATATATATCTTTGAAAGTGAAAACATGAATGTGAGATTTTCTCAGAAAAAAAATCCTATACCAATAGCAACCTATCGTAATACACTTTGGGATGTCCATGGAGTCTTGAGAGCTTATACAGAGATTTTAGTGTACAACAACTGTTGAGGAGTCAGAGTGACTCTGTGTGTGTGTGTGTGTGTGTGTATATGTGTGTGTGTGTGTGTATGAGTATAATATAGATTAAATATAGCTTTTAAAATTTAATTTCACATTTGCCAAGTCTGCTGATTAATGGTCAGTGTTCAGTGAAAACAAAAACAAAACCAAGAAAAATACCTAAATATTATGATTATTATATTATGTGGACTAAACTAGTAATTCCCTTGCCATACAATGCATAAAAAATTATACCTATATGTATTGATATAATTTTAAATTAAAATGGCCAGAATAAAGAAGCATGATTTACAGATAATATGGTATAATATCATTTATAAAAACATCAAACAAAAATACATCTTACGGATATATATTTATACATGTATGGATATGTATTTTTCTGGCTATATTAATATGTAGCAGAAAATAAGACATTAAAAGAAATCACAAATGCTAAGAATTTACTATACCAGTTACTGATGGTTATGGATGGAGAAAAAAGATTAAGGGCAAAACATGGGAGATCTTAGGTGCAATGGTCTGTTCATAAAAAGATATGAGGGAATCTGAGAAAATATGATACAGTATCACACGGTGCCAGACTGTAGTGAAGAGTAAAAGGGGAGATGTTTTTATCTTCCCCTCCCGTCCACATAAATACATCAAAATACACCATTCTAAAAATGAAAACACTGCTTATCTCCTAGGAAGATCATCAAAAACAAATGAAAAGGTAATAAAAGTGTCTTGGAAAATTCAAATGCCATGAAAAGTCACAGGTATTTTCCCCACCAAAGCACAACTCGTCTTACTGGAGCTCAACTCAATAACTACCTATTCACCAGGGCTCATACCCTTTGGGAGCCAAAGAGAGAATGAACGTAAGGTAAGGGCTACAGACCTCGTCAAGCTGGGATTCTCGCTACTGATGTTGATCTATAGAGTTCCAAGTGTTCCCCTCGGTCTCACACGGTTTCCAAGAAGAATGTTGGGGGATAGAAATTTAGGTAAAGGGAATTTTTAATCTCTCGAGTTTCCAGGCTCTAAAGTTAACCAGAATGACATTCTTTTTGGAAAATACAGTTTGTCAAAAGAGTTTATTAGCAATATTGATCCAGTGCCAAAAACTTACTGAAAACTGTTCATTTCTGGAACTACATCTCTGGAGTTTGAGGACCGAAACTTTTGCTTTTGCCATGAACTTCCATTTCTTCTTATGCCTGTAGGCCCTGGATTTTATTTTGGGGAATGTTTCAGACAATGGAAGCCATCTGTTGAGACATCACAGATAATAATGCGCTGCAGAGTGGGATTATCCAGACTCGAGAGCCATATTGAAGGTCACGCTCCAAACGGAGCCATTCCTGACACTGTGACCTATGCACATCACAGTGAGACCTCCTCGCATCCACTAACTCCAAGCCGACCATTTGGAAGTAAATCTGAATCTTCTAGAAGCCGTGTTATCCACATGAAGGATCAGCGTTTTCCTCAGACAATGAGCATGTGGAATTACCATGTAAGATGGTGGACTGGAAAATGGAAAGAGCCTGAGATACTGATGACCTCTGGGCCCAGGGACCCACCTGTGATATAACTATTCTGCACCCAGAAGCTCTGAGCTCTTTGTGGCAGACACACTCAAGAGTCTTTATGAACTGGAAGAGGCCCGAATCAAGCATTTCTAAGTGCCACCCCACCCTAGTTTATTCCAAGTGATGGGAAACAGAGGGACACAGGTGAGTTACTTCTTTAACTCTACTTCAGAGACTTAGAGGTTTCCCTACTGTGTTAATATTGCTTCTATTCTTCCTTTGGGGACCATATAAGATATATAGGGTCCTTTACATAGCCTTATGGATATTTGAACATTACATTAACCCTCTTCATCACTCTGTCCAATTCTCTGCCTACAGTTTATGATACATTAAGCATAAGCAGATTTTACTCACAACATAATTTTAATAAGGCATAGAAAAATGACTTTTTGTTATTGTGCATGATATTAGAATTAAAATTTAATCATTTTTCTGTGTCTACGTCCAAGCCAAACTTCCTCTCTTTTTTTTTCACCCTCCGAAGCAGATGACAAAATGTAAACCCTTGAATGGGAATGATTAATACATTTCATTTATACAGAACAGCGCAAGCCCATGTATCCCACGATGGGGAAACAGCTGCCAGACCTACTCACTTCACTTGTCAGAGAGTGGGAACAGCTGCTCAGTGTCTCATAAACATCTAGGGCAAGGCATAAAAAGCCACAAAGGGGACTCTTTTAAAACAAGAAGTATATACTCCTAAACCTTTGAAAAGTAATCATCGAGGATAAGAAAGCCAGGAGGATCTATAAAATTAGAGTATGACTTGCAGAGAAGAGTCTCCCTACGTCACGAAATGATGACAGTAGATCTTAGGAGTTCAGATGTCTGCAACTGCTTTGCTTTGATACAGTTTCACAGACTGTGCTGGATGACTTACCACACAAATTCTGCAGTTATCAGTGGGCTGGATCAAGAGAGAAAGAAAACCACAGCTGTTTGCTCCCAAATAAATGAACAAGTAAATAAATAAATACAAAGTGGACATGATAGGTGCTTTTTGAGCTTAGCCAATGGCCATTAGCCAGAAACTCTAGGTGCTGACGTAAATAGTAGTTCTCATAAGAGTCTATGAGCAAGTGGAAATTCGTTAATAGCCAAGTTGCTCAAGTTTTCATCCAGATACATATTTACCAAACATTTTTCAATTTCCCAGCTGAGGCACCACGCTGAGTATGTTGTATATGTTGTAAAAGCAGAAGGTGTGGATGTGGGGTGGGAAGTAGATGGAGCCTGCTTGCAAGAAGTTTACAAACTCTGAGGAAGTTCCTAAGATATATAGCTTTCAGTGTTAAGTAACAATAAATGCAGTGTTATGTTTTAACTTATCCTCCTGCTACAGTCATGGCAAAGCCTCTTTGCCCTAAGAACATAGGAGAATATATTGGCCTTAGGTGTTAATTGAGTATTGTGCCTGGATAAAATCTGCAGTCCTTCGTATGTGGACCATAAAGACCTCATCTCTTTATTTGTTTCTGGATACCACTCCTCTTCCCATATTTATCTCAATCCTCTGCTTCTCTATAAAATCTCTTTGAAGTCTCCTCCATGGATATTGACCTTTCTAGGAGTCCTGGTAATTTCCATTGCTGTGGGCTTTGGACTCTTAGGCATATGCTGCCTAACGTGTCACCAGCTGCTTTCTTTGTTGAGGCTTCTCCTCCAGCTAGACTGGTTCATCTCCACAATAAGTAGCCTGCATCTCCTTCAGCTTCAACAACATGAAACTGAAGTGAACCCTGTATTTCAGAGGAAGAAATGAATAAACACCACTTCTTCCTTCTCCGTCTCCATGGGCATCCATGTCTACTCCACACATATTTTAGGTTGTCCATTTAACCCGATGATGACTGAAGTGTTATAAAATGTATCTTTATAGCATTATTTTAGCATTATTTTAAGTTTTTCCATGGTTACCCCAGTAGGGGCCATGTTAAATGCTCTATAATTCATCTCCTTCATTTCTTACTACCTGGTGGAATGTGTGCAGAGGAATACATGTTAATGACAAAAATAGAGTAAGTTAGTAGATTGTGTAGGACTTTTCTTGCAGAGCACAATATTATCCAGGTAAGTATAGTCAACACCAATAAAGAAAGCCAATGAAAACTGCAGCCAGCTCATCAATATCTTATGTGGAAAGCAGGAGATTCCAATATGCTGCCTAGATAGCAAGCATGAGATTTTCAGTGTCACCCAAGAATGTGCATCTTCCCATGCTTCAAAAATATTTAGAGGCCTCAGCCAAGTTGCAAGTTCTGGACAAACAAGCTGAGAAAGAAGAAGACTGAGTGTTAATGATCCTTAGCAGACACTTAGGAGGCTACTAGCAGGCAGGTTTTGAACAAACCCACATACATATGTCAAATACATGTTTATCTGTGTTTTTCATGGTATTACATGACTTTTAACCATAAAAATTAAAAAAAAAGATTTAACATGTTTGATGACTTACATCATGCAAGAACATCCTCCTAGCAGATGAGGATCCCACCTGCAGCAACTCCTTTTAGTCAGAAGCAATTTGTAAAGATGACAGGAGCCAAAATCCATGCCCACGAGCACCCCACGGGAATCAGCCTGAGGGAGAAATTAAATTTCTTTTTGTTCTACTTAGTCTCTGACAGAAGTAGCATATGTTAACTGAAGTGGAGTAAGAGAAAGAGAACAATACCACAGGGCCCTTTCAGAGCTGGTTCAAAACTGAAGCAGCCTAAGAGGAGGCCAAGTGGAATTACTAAACGGGGATGTGTTTGCTCTGGATGAGAAGGTGGGTGGTGTGCAAGTGCAGGACCTGCAGGCTTTCACCTGGAGTTAGAGCACTCCCGACTGAGCTCTGTGGCCTCTTCATGGTGGCCAGTACAAACTGCTCTCCTAGCTGGGTGTGGTGGTCCACACCTGGGGAGGCTGAGGCAGGAGGATGGCCCCAGTCTTTGAGACCAGGTTGGGCTACAGAGTGAGTTCAAGACCAGCCCGATTTGCACAGTGACAACCTATCTCAAAAAACAAACAAACAAAAATAAAACAAAACAAACAAACAAAAAATACGACAAAAACTGTTTTCTTGTTGATACTGGATCAAGATATATTATATATGCCACAACAATTTGGATAATAAGAAATACTTCTAAAAGTTAGAACTCAATATTGAAAGGTTTATTAACCTTAATTTGGTTCAATTGTATCTGGGGTTCTATTTCAAAACAACTTTGAAAACTTAACAGTATTTCTTAAAGATAAAAATACTAAACTATAGTCTATAAACTAAAAAATTTCAAACTTTATATTGACAGTTTACACATAAAATCAAGTAAGACAAGTGAGCCTTTAAAAAGTCCAGAATCAACTGTTTATCCATGACCTCTTTCAAAGCATGTCAGTGAATGTTTTCTGAGGAGCAAACTTTTCCTAATACTGTGACTTTGCTACTATACTGAGGATCCTTGAGTTATGATCAGTCTGACATACGCACA
Source organism: Petromus typicus (assembly GCA_004026965.1). NCBI lineage: Eukaryota > Metazoa > Chordata > Mammalia > Rodentia > Petromuridae > Petromus > Petromus typicus. The sequence continues at coordinate 6,604 of PVIR01031381.1, forward strand.
ACTTGGGTTAGACCAGAGATTTAGTTTGGACTTATGGCCAAAGTCTTCAGTCAGGATCCAAATGCCGGCCCCTTTGCGCTTCCAGATGGTCTCAGAAACAGATTTAACGTTGAAGAGCCCTGGAAGGAAAATGACAGCATGCTTTCCTGTGTGGCGTTAACTGAGGGATCCTGGGCCAGTGTCTCCTGGAGGACTCTGCGATTTGTCTGTACACGGGAGAGAGACTTCGCAGGCTGCACAGGGGAGTCCGAGCCTTCACTGACCAACCTGAGCTACAACTAGCATTTGAAAATGAATTGAAATCCTAATTCAAGGAGCCACGGTATTTTCCTAAAGTTACCTATAATCAAATTTAGAGTTGCTGTTTTGTGATTAATAAGTGTGAAGCTTTTGGTAAGTATAAAATTGTGGTAAACAGGGGAAGGGAACATAACTAGAACTTTTGCATTAAGTTCTAGTCTCCTGTGAGTTCACAGCACATGGCGAAATAATTAATAATTAGGCAGAAATGAGACTTAGAGAAAACTGAGCTTGGGTCTGATCCATGCTACTCTGGGTGGCAAGAACTCCTGACCCCAGCCTGCCACATCTTTTAGTATCTACATTCCAAAATACCCAGAAAGGCAGGGGCACACCAACAACACTCTAGAGAAGTTATGTAGATGAGGATCCCTTGGGGCAAGGCAGATGTCAGTAATAGTCCTTAAGAAGGGAGAGATCCGCTGCAATTCTGCCCTGAAGCATCACAGCATGTGGGACCATTGTGTCCCTGTTGCTACCAGAGATGAAGACAAAAGTCAAGTCCAAAGTGTGTCTGCAGGCATGAAGGCCCGGTCAGTTTTGACCTTGCAATTTCCAACCAGGGTGGTTTCCAACATAAAATCAAAAGTTGTTAATGCCTTTTTTTACAAATTACATAACATGATGGATAAATAGTTTATAATTCATTTTCAGCTTCAACTTACTTTATTTCTTGCAAATTTTTATTAAATCTTTCAAATAATTTATCTGCATTTATCAATGATGTAATTACTTTGATAAGTTAATAAAGCAAAACAAGATGCTTTCTGAATATAATTTTACATCAAATGGGAATAAAATTTTGCATGATTAAAACTAGGAATTTCCTCAAAGAATTTTGTTCACCACTCAAGTCATATCTGCAGAATTTGAAGTTTGAATCTGGAATAACATTTGCTCTCTTATTGCTCAATTTGTCTAAATTGCCACATACTTGATAGAGAAAGGTTTCACCATGTTTCACGTTATAAGCTTTGTTTCAGTATATCTTAACCACCTAGTAAAAGTATAGGTGGGTTGGGAATTTAGCTCAGTGATTTTAGTACCTGCTTTGCAAATGCAAGGGTCCGGGTTCGACGCCTAGTAACCACATACAACAATATGGGGGGCGGAGACTCATGGCCACCAGCAATCAGAACCACATGTGCCAGGCAAGATGGCTCAAGTCTGTAATCCCAGTACTTGGGAGGCAGAGGCAGAAGGATTGCTGTGAGTTCAAGGCTACGCTCAGGGCCAGTGTAAATTACAAAAGCGAGAACTTGTCTCAAAAAAAAAAAAAGTAGAGGTGCTTTATGTCTATTTTAATATGTAAATAAGTATTTCCCATGGTTTACGAAAAAAAAGAAAAATTTAGGACATTCATTTGCAAAAACAAACACTGTAAGACACATAAACTAAATTTAAGAGAAATATAAATAGTATTTCTAACATTTAGATAAATTTATACACCAAAGACAAAGACAAATAGGGCCACATTTTGAAGATTTTTACTATATATTGAACATCACATTTGTCAAAAAATGTCATTCTAGTTCTGCATATGTAAAAGTGTGTGTTGTTTATTTTCAGTACCAGAGATCAAACTTAGGCCTTTATGCTGCCAAGGTAGGCACAGTATCAGACAAATCCCCAGCCCTAAATGTGTAAGTTTTGACAACTATAGTATTAAAATACAGTTGATTGACAGAAAAATTACAGATTATTCAGAAGCAGTTATAGATGTAGAGGTCTCAAAAGTAATACAAAGTACATTTTAGTCCATCCTCTATTCTACAATAATTTATAGTCTTATTATCACCAGAAAAACTATTTTCAGCGATGAATTTTTAAACTGAATTTATAACAACAATCACAAAAATGTTATACCTCACAACCAACAGATGAAGTGTGAAAATTTTACTTTCATTCTGTGGATAACAAATTGGAATGAGTTGTTTCTTATATTAGAAACATGTGAAGATAATGATGAAAATCAAGGATCATTAGCTGTGTGGAGAGGCCATCTTTTGATAAAGAAGACCACGCATTATCAGCTATTGTTTCATTTACCATGTATTCACAGAAAAACTTCAAAATGAGAAGGAGCAAAATTAAATTTAGAACATTCATCTTTCGATTAGAAATTTGTTAGAAATAAAAATACTTTGGCCTTGGGCCGGACCCACTGAAGTAGAAACTCTGGAGTTGGAGTCTTTTGCCTACAGGAACCTCTAGGATACACTTAGGGCTAGAAACTAGCTGCCTCAATGAACAGCCCTGTTTCCCAGTGTTCATTAAACGCACCTTCTATAACAACACAGGTTGAATCACGGCCATGTATACAGTCTTCATAAAACTACTCCTGACCGCTGAGTCCAGAAACAGATCTACACATACATTTTCAATCGATTTTTTAAAAAGGAATAAAGCAATTCAGAAAGGTGAGGACATTAAATAATACCGGACATTTAAGGTATTTACATATGACAAAATATGTCTTCATTTCCTATTCAATTTGATTTCTACGAGAATCTTGTCAAGCAATGCAAAATGAATAAAACTATTTTTAGAATGAACCTGGAGCTGGGGAGACCACATGGATAATTAGCAGTGGAAATAAGTCATGAACCTGCAGAACTGTCATTAAGTCCAAGTATTTTTTTGCAGCAAGTTTGATGGTTAATCTTCACTGTCACTGATTAGACTGAGAAGGGCCTCAAACATCATCAGCAAAACACACCTCATGATGTGTCTGGGGATGTTTTCAGAGACAGCCGATGTGTAGATACCAGTTGGAGGAGACCCACCATGAACATGGAAGGCACCATCCAATTGGCTAGTGCCCTGGAAGGAACAAAATTAGGAGGAGTAGGGCACACATACACACACACTGCACCCTGCACATGTTTGGCTTACTGTATCCTTGCTGCTTCCAGACTTCCATGAGGTGAGCAGCTTTCGCTCCCCAGGTCCTTCCATCATAATATTTCTGCCTTGCCAGGGGCTTAAAGCAATGAGGCTGACTGAATCGATTCCTTCAAGAGTAGGTTGATAGGGAAAGGGTGCTCAACTTGCTCTTGAAGGAATTGAACCACCATGAGAATTAGCCTATTTCTCTAGACATCATCGATTCCTTCCTGAGGATAGACAAGTCCCAATCACCTTCTTGTAGGCCCCAGTTGCTAAAGGTCCCTTCAGTATTGAACACCATTACTGCACATCAGAGGGCTAGGTTTCCAGCATATCAACCTCTGGGGGACACAAGCCAGAGCAATCAGTTGTAGAACATTCCTGCCCCTAAAGTGCAAAATCTCAACCCATAGGAAGAAAACATCACACAAAGCAAAACATGAAAGACATTCTGCAAAACAAGTAGTTTGTAGTTTCCAAAATGCCAAGAACTGAGACGTAAACAGAAACTGAGCAAGTCCTTTAAATGAAAGCAAGCTAAAGTCCCCGATGAGTCTATGTAATGTGTGTTCCTGAATGGGATATAACCAAGTCAAGTACGTTTGGCATCTATGAAAGACCCTAGGTTTGTGGAAAAATATTAATACAGTGTATGGATTCAATAATAACTCTGCAATTAGGTTGAACTTGTACATTTCAGACAATATAAAAGGATGTTTTTATTCTCAAAATAATATGCATGTAAGAGTATGTTTTCAAGGGGTGGGACCTCACAAACTTCTTTGTAAATGATCCAGAAACAAACTTAGAGAGGCAAAGAGATGGCGACTAAAATCTTGGCACAAAATGGGCAAAATAAATAGAGTCTTTTTTTATTATTTTGACAAACTTTCTGTAAGTTGAAAGTTTTAGTAAAGATTTTAAAACATCGTACAAACCAAACTGAGCTGGGCTTTGGCCTTGTGCTGCTGCTCTCCCACAGGCTCCTAGTCTCACGCACAGTCTTCACCACGATTCTGCAGTGCTCTGAAGTCACTGTGCTGTCTCCTGGTTTCTCTTCCTTCATCACAGCTCCATGTTGGGGTTTACTTTCCACTCGTGCACGACTGCGAGTCCATTTCACACTCTTCCATCCTTTCTCTATGCAGCTTTCCCTGGCTGAGCCCAGCCCCACTCCCTTGTCCACAGTGCCCCTCCCACCTGAGCCACTGCACACACTGCACGTGGCTGTGTCATAGTCCTACTTACACTGTCCCACTGTCCATCTTCCACACGTGCCTTCATGCGCTTCACTGAATCACCCCCGTGTCCCAGCCCCTCACATGCACAGGTGTGCTATACCAACCATGAATGAATGGTTGAACCAACCAATAACCCTCGTTAAACAAGATGCTCACAATGCATGTAATAGATCTCTTAGGATATCTTTGAGAACTGGGGAGCTATTGAATTATATTATTTCCATAATTTTTATTCAGTAGATGTTAGAGTGCATTTTAGATACACATCACTATATAGATGCTCATAGAACCCTTAAAATTACTGAATTCTGACATAAAAAATTATTTTGCTGCTTCCACATTTTAACATCAGTGACTCCTAACAAGTGGAGGGAGACTGGTTTGGGAATCACGAACCAACTTTCCGCCAGTGTCCTCATATTCCAAGTATGTTAAAATGATGGCCACAGTTGGGCTGTGGGGGGTGGAGCTGCTCTGTAAGGGACAAGAGAGACACAGTGTCTGGGAGGAGTTCAGGAAGGAGAATGTTGGTGGTGGCTGCCCACACGAGGAGGAAGGACGGAGAATGAGAGACCTTACCCTAGAGAAGAACGAAAGAAAGCTATGTGGGAGGAGACACTCAAGCTAGCTTATTGTGGCTGTTCATTAGACATTTGCTGAAAGAGCGCATGGAAATTGATGTGTATTTGGAGGGTGAAACCGTGTGTTCCTAAGATCCTTACTCATCTTTGCCACAGTTCTTCAGTGAGAAAATTATTTTCATTAATGACTAACAGGGCAGAGAGCTGGGTTGGAGACACTTGCTCAGCTGGGAGTCTGCCGTGGGGTCTCTGCATACACTACATGGGTGCAGGGAATGCAGATTCACCTAGAAGGGTCCGAGTGGACCAGAGAGGCTTTCTGCGGAACTGGTGACATTCTGGTTGATCAGAACTTATGTTACATACCAGTTGCTAAATATTTTGGATTTATTTGATAATAGAATACGTATGACAGTACAATGTAATAATTCAGTATGAAATCTGTACAAATTAATTCAGAAGAGACATATTCACAAAATGTACAATCTAAGAAGACTATTAATACAGAAGAATCTAAGTAAGGCACAGGCAATAAATCTTCCCTGTATAGATACATTTCACAAAGCACAGGAATCAGCGATGTTGAGCAGGACCAATCGTCATGTCTGTTTGTGTATCTTTTACTTTTTAAATCTTCTTTCATTTGCCTCCCCTCCCTCCTTCATACCAGGGATTGGACCTTGGGGTTTTGCAATGAGATATATCCAAAGCCCCTTTGTATTTTTATTTCTTTATTTATTTTGAACCAGGATCTCAGAGGTTGCCTATTCTGGGATCAAGCTTGCAATCCTCCTGCCACAGCTTCCTGCAGTGCTATGATTACAGACATGCACCACCATGCTTTTTGACCAAATATTTTTATGACTATAAGCTCCAGGTCATTATTACATGTGGACTTAGGCTAACAATGTGCTACCGGTAATAGGCAGCAAATGATCAAATATCAGTAGTTTCTAGAACTTAAACTTACAATACTTTTGAATTGTAAATGATTGCTATGGCTTGTGTCTAGATGTGCCCCCAAAGCCTCATATGGTCATGGGTAGGGGTTGCCAGAGATGAATGGATCAAGAGTGTGTGAACTGGGATTATGCATGTGATGCTGGAATCCAGGTTATATGATTACTAAATTAGTCCACTGCTTGTTTGGCCTAGTTCTGAGTGTGAATAATGGGAAGGCCCATCCTGTGGGTGAATGCAATCTGCCCAGGTGAGTGAAGACTGGAGAGAACAGGTAGGACAGATAGCACGGTAGAAGACTGCTGCCTTCTCTTGCTGCTTTGCTACTTACTGCATCAGTGGCTTCTGCTTTCTGCTTTCCATAAAGTTTCTCCTCCGTAATGCTTCTGTGATGCCACCCTGCCTTGCAACCAGCCTACTATGAATTAAAACATCTGCAAACATGAGCTGAAATAAATTTTTTCTCCTTTAACTTTCAGTGTCTGGTATTTTGTCTCAGCAATAAGAAAAGTAAGACAATCATTCGAATGTGGGACTCCAAAATACACTGAATCAGGGAAACAAGTTTTAAATAGGAAAAAAAATCATGGATCTGTCTGATGTATGGAATCTATGACTCATTGCTTTTCTCCTCTCATTTTTCGAATGAACAGGAATTGTCTTGGGCCACATGTAAAATACATAGTTCAGTGAATGTATATAAATACTGGTGCTTCCTTTGTAAAATGTCTTCAGTGTAAAGAATGAGGCCAAAAAACCAACAGGTTGATATAGCTATATAGATGAAGATAATGACTGCAGAGTATAAAAACTTTAAAATGCATCTATGTGTAAGCGTTCAACCTTACGGTACTGATTTAGGGGTTAGAAAGTCGAGGTATAGGATTTGACTTATTCACTACCTACACATATAACTGTGATTAAGTCACTAAGCTCAAGTGTTTACTTACTGAAAGTGATGGAAAAGATCAAGTTTTCAAATATTCTGCAAAAGGCCTCAAAATGTAGGCAAGAATCCATGGGGCAGTGCTCTGGGTCCTCTGCTCCATCGCTCCACAAACCAGGGTGGCTAGGTTTTGTTGAGCTTTATATTGTTTTTCTGCTTTCTGTAAGATTTGAAAAGCTTTCCTACTATGCCTCAGCTTCTTCCAAGTCAATCATGTTCTAAAAACACTGTTATTTCCTAAGCTACAGTAACCAGAATGAAAACTTGGTGAATCAATCAATGAAAGATTCACTTCATCCTCGAGATACAAACCCACACCCCATGAAAGTCATTTTTAGGTTGAATAAATGCTAACCTATATGTTTCCAAAAAATTTTCCATGACTGTTCACCTTAACTTGTTTTTCTCTGGGGGAATTTATTTTACATATCTCTACTGTTCTTTTTTTTTTTCCCCCAAGTTTCAACCAGTTAACAACTAAGACTTCGCACAAGCAGAATCCAATTACCAAGTTTAATGTATTCATCAACTATAAATTTAATTAGAACGTTCAGCAAATTGCCGTCACCATGCCCAAACCTGGCTGAGTGCCTTGAATACACTGAAAGAAGTCGGATTTGTAACATGGTCATGATTTGTTTCTTTAGGGACCTAAAACTGCAAGGAAAAAATCTTAACATGTTTGTTCACTCTAAAGTAATTTGAGAATGTTGATCTCTTCCTAAGAGATTCAGGCCACTGACTGTTTTTTTTTCTATTACCCAGAACAACTGTTCATTTTTCATGTATATATTTCATATTTCTCTAGGGACCTCTCTTTCTGTAGCTTAGATGTTGTTTCTTATTTTCTAATCATGGGCTCATTTCTTTATTAACCAATTTTGATGATGCTAGATTCTCTTGGAGTGAAAATGACATGCCGTGCCATTTGCAGGCACTATCTGGTAAATATCTGATGCAAATCTCATTCTTTCATCCTTTGCCCATGACAGACATCATTAATCAATCACTGCCCTGCTCCCACTGCCTCTCAGGTTTAGGATCTGCTACTCTTTTATCTTTCTTTTTTCAGACTTAGTTGAAACCCAGGGACAGATACTTCCTTCCTCCCCCAAATGGACTTTCTTTGTCTTGTTTTATCTCTCAACTAAATCTAGAAATGGTTTGGTAATTGTTCATGTTTAATGTAAACTTCAAAAAACTAGTTAGAAGCAAGCAAAAATTAGCATACTGCCACAGCTCTGAACTAGCAGGGTGCACTATAATTAAACCCTTCTTTTTTCTTTTCCAAGCCCAACGCCCCTCCTGCGACATTCTCCAAACTTTCATTCTGCAAGAATGCCCTTCTCCCTCCCAGAAGCTTAAGTGTGGGCAATTACTTTATTGAGAGCAAGCCAACAGTGTAGAAATCACTCTTTTGTGTGCAGCCTGCTCTGCCTCAACCTTTCCTCAGCCTCGGTGTTAATTACAGCTGTCAGAAGCAAGTACTACAGAGGAACCAGGGTGTAGAGCCCTGGGATTCCACCATTGGCTCATTTGATCCCTGTGGGTTCTTTCTAATTCTCGTGCCAACAGAGGGGAGGAATTTGATTTTGAGGCAAGGCACATTGTGTGGGGAGATGTTTGCCAGACAGGTGAGTGCAGGCTTCTCAGGCTGGTAAATCTGGCTTGCAGTGTGACCTCTGGCACATTCCTAGGACATTGGCCAGGTCAAATTCTTGTACAAAATGCCATTAGTAACTATATATTCCAGCCAAGGATTTGGCTCAAGTGGTACTGCACGTATCTTGGAGGCACAAGGGCCTAAGTTCAATCCCCAGTACATATATAATATCTATCTATCTATCTATCTATCTATCTATCTATATTATAAAAATATATAATATATCTATATATCTATATATAGATAGATATATAATATATATCTACAGCACTGGTTCCAAAATTAAAGAATGATAATGAAATTAGGGTTTCCAACAAATTATTCAGTAAAAGTTATTAATTTTAACTATTTCTGAAATTATGATGTTGTAAAATTCTATATTTTTTAATGTGATACTACAGCTATTTTAAAAATTGTACTGAACTCTGTGGGGCATGTAACAATCATGTTTTAATTATACAATTAAGTAGAAAGTGTTATTAAATGTTTACCATGTCTTTTAAGAAGTAAGTGGAGTTGGGATCTCTAGTGTAAAGCACTTAACTGTTTGACTAGATCATCAATATATTTGCCCTTGGAATTTTCTAGGTGAATCTTGGGCCACCTGCCTTAATTTTTCATTGTCATCTTTGCCTTCTAATTACTATTTATTCATTTAGGATGTTCCCAGGATTGAAAAAATATTATTTTACTTTACTGTACATGCTCCTTACAGTAGATAAAATTGAAGATAATTTTAAAAGTTTAACATGGACACTGAGAGTCAGGTGAGGAAATGGTATGTACCTTGTCCACAATACTGTTGTTTAAGTAAGTTTTAATAAATTAATACATACAACTTTCTGTACAGGATACCTTTCATATTTTAAACATGGGTGCACTGTACTATATTCAGATCAGAGTAAGTGTATCATCTCCTCAAACATGTATCATTTTTAAAGTGAGAAATGCCAAGGAGTGGTTAAAATTAGGGTTTATACTGCTTCTCTTATAAAAGGCCAATAAACTGTCAGAGACATGACATGGCAAAAGAAAAGGACTTTTGAGTGTACAGAGTAGTCAATTTGGGAAGGTAAATAAAAAGCTGATGATTAGCTTGTTATACAGATTGCATGCTGGAGGTATGTAGCATGACAAGGGTCCAGAGCGGTGCGCTGTGATTAACTTCTCCACAGGAACTGTGACGCAGTGCTAGTGGAGGTCAGCCCCCTCCGCTGTGATTCTACATCATGACACAAAGCCTTGATGACAGAAAAGGCTTCGATAAGAAACGACGTTGACCCTAAAGGAGTAAATTCAAGCACAAAACATACTGCAAAGCAGAGGGCAGAGCTGTCACAGTGGCCCTTGAGACTTGTGAAAGCTCACAAGATAAACAAAGCAGGGTGATTATCTCCTCCCACCAGAAGGAAAATGCACTAGTGTGTCCTCCAATGAGGAAGGCACGAGGTACTCGGACACTGAAAGCCTGGAAAATGAGTGCGCATGGCACCTTAGTACACTTCCAAGAGAATAAATGTTTCCCTTTGAAACATTTTAATTCCAAAATGTCACTGTGTTCCATAACCCAATGTTGCGCTATATACCCTCGATTTCATCATTCACTACTTAGTATGGTAAAAGCCCGGCAGAAAAGTTTCTGGAAGGCAGCAGCACTTCCTCTATGTGAACACATTACTTTCCACTGCTCTGGGCTTCTTCCAAAGCAATGAGGTGAGCTACCAGTGAGAATGAGCAACATGGCCTAAAAATGAACCATCAGCAAAATGTCTGTCTGTCAACACAGTCATGACAGTAACAATAGTTAAAATTCTTGTAACTGAGTCATTTCTTCAGGAAAGACTTTTTCCCCCAGGTCTGATACTTTTTAAAAAAATATGTACCTCAAATCTCCTTTTCCTTTATTTATGCTATACAGAGATTTACTTGTATTCAGGCTGTGACACTTCTGTATGACATAAAGTGACTTTATCACCTGCTTCAGGGACAGATTCCCATTGGCCCAGCCAAGGACACTCTTTCTGCATGACTATATCTCTTCATAAGTGACCTCTCTTGGTCCAGGAGGAAGGCATTGCTCTGTGCATGGGGGACTCGCCTCCATTTTAATCTATGTGTCTGCTGTATCTCTTTCATACAGGATGTCAACAACAAACTAAGTAATCTGTAACAGTATTAGCTGTGATAATACCAAATAATGTAATCAGCATTGAGATGAAATGAATGTGGAGAAGAAAAGAAGGGAGACAAGAAAACCTGAGTCCACGATAAAATCACCAACTCGAATCCACATCTGAATGGTTACTGATATCACAAACATCATGTTTTTTAAGTAGACTGCGTCACTAATTTTATTTCTCAAACTCAAAAGCAAACACATAAATCCAGCGCCTGGGGAAGGGTAAATGGCTGCTTGGCGTGAACATGGAAGATCGGTCTTACTCAGGGATGGCAGCAACTTTGACCCAATCCAACTGGTCAACCAGAAATTTTCTGCCTTTCATTATTTCTCACTCCAAAATATTGACAAATTTCTATTTATTTTCAAGATGTTCTGCGTTCCACCTACTTGCCTAAAACATCATCCTAGCTCAAGCATCTTTCCTTTCTTGCCTAAAACATCAGCATATATCCCAAATGATGTCCTACTAACAAAATTACTCCACACCATGACACAGAGAAACCCAGAGAGCTGTCAGCAGCTTCCCATCCCATTTGAGTCAGAGGATACATTTCCTAAGTGAACAAAGTCTGTTGTGACCTGATATCTACTTTTGCTCTAACATCTCATCATTCTTCTTCCTGGCAATGTCCTCTCCCTGTCATGCTGGCCTCTTTCCACTATTCTGCTTGTTTATTCTCGCCCTAGTGATCTTCCACTTTCCTCCCTACTTGCACCACTTTTGCTCTGGTAGACTCTTTCTTTTCCTGAAATCCCAATGTAGAAAGTCCTTCCTCAGAGAAATATTATTCAATTGTATCACATTTCATCCCATGTTTCTACCCTGTCAAACAAGGGTCACATTATTTTGTGTATTTCCTTTCCTGCTCTCATCGGGATTTAATTGTATCCTTTTTTTGCATACAGTATTTTCTGTTTGTTTTGATGCATCTTCCTCTATGGAGGGAAGGTCTTAATGGTTTCATCAACCCAACACAGTGATTTAGGTGATAACTTTCAGTGGTAGTTTTTAAACTACAGATGGCTCCAAACTCTTTGATAATCCTCCCAGGATTATCCTACGTTTGAAGCTTTAACAAATAAAGTTCAGGAAAAATGAGCAAGTCACAAAAGGCTTTCAAGGTTCTTCCTGTTTACTGCAAATGGTCTCTCACTGAGCCCCCCAAGTCTCTGAAACTCTCAGGTTACAAAGTCTGCATAATTACTCTGTGAAGAGAGCATGCTGCCATCTTTCTCCAGTCACCCAATCCCAGAATCCAGATACATGGGAACAGAGAATCCACCTGGCAGGTAGAACCTCCTATCTAACAAATTCTAGTCCTGTCACTCACTCAGAGACTAGAGATTATGAAAACCACACAGCAGCAAAAAGATGCCTCGATGATGTGGTTTCTGAATGGTGGACCAAGTAATTGATGAACGTAATGAAACACCTATTTTATTATTTTAGATGTTTATAACAATAGACACCTGGGACACTGGTCCTAAGTGAGTTTAGAACTATTTATGGAATGAGACCAACTACTCTAGGAAACATCCTGCACAAGTTCCTGGGTTTGACATTATGAGTCTGACCTATTTTGTCTCAAGCCAATTAAGTTTGTCTGTTTTAATACTTCTTTGATCTTTCGATTTTAATTTAGTACATATTGAAAGATATGGGTGTAGATACAAACATCTGCGTGTGGATATCCAGTTTTCCCAGCATCATTTATTAAACAGGCCATTGTTCTTCCTGCATATATTTTTGCCCCTCAAAGATCAAATAAGTGAATGTAATTGGGGTTGTCTGTATGTTCTTTGTTCAGTTGCACTGATCTTCCTGTCTGTCACTGTGGCAGTTCCATGCTGTTTGTATCCCTGCAGCTTTGCAATATATCTTCAAGCCTCAGACTGTGATGCATTCCACTGTGTTCTTTTTTTTTTTTTTTTAAGGTTTTTGGAGACAGGGTCTCGCTTTGTGGTTCAGGCTGGCCCTGAGCTCAGCCTCCAACTCACATCACAATCCTCCTGCCTCTGCCTCCCGAATGCTGGGATTACAGGCGTGAGCCACCACGCCCGGCACTGTGGTATGTGGTACTGGTTGCTGCTGGGTGTGGGTCTCCACACCCAGTATTGTTATGTGGTTACCG
>PVIR01031382.1:0-19495 GCA_004026965.1 Petromus typicus
AACAATAAAAAGATCAAGATGCATTTAAAATAGAAAAGAATAAAAACAAAATTTGAATCAGAAAAGAAAGGAAAATGTTAATTTTTTTATTTCCACTATAGAATATTGCAGTAAATCACAGGCACCAATATCCACTTGGTCTCAGAGACTAGAAAAGAGAGTTAAAATGCTCGCTGACACCAGGAAGCAGAGCAGCATTTGTTAATTCAGTAAAACAGTACCATTTTGACTAGTATAAAAACAATAAGCATTCATGGGTGCAGAAAAGGCTTTTTCTCTTAAAATTTATTTTCTGTTCCTACTGAACTGTGTTCAATTATAACTTGTTTTTAGAGTTCTTCCAGGAGGCAAGGACATATTATACTTAGTTTAGAATTAAATGACAACTAAGAATGGATGCGAAAGCTAAAAGGTTTTGTGATCATCTGTGCTTTGTATTCTTCAAGCTCCTTCACTGTACCGAGGTTAAAGAGAGAACCTCTGGTGGGTGTCTCCTCTCCTTACACAGGACATTAGCTGCCATATGATGTGGGACAATGGCAAACCACCCTGCCACACGGCTGGGGACTGGAAATGATGCTCTCGAAGACAAAGTCAGGCTTCTCCCTCAGGTCTAAACTTTGAAAACCTGCCTGCAACAGAGACAGAAGATGTACCAATCTCCAGAAAGAAAAATGCCCAGGAGCTGGGTGTGTCCCCGCGGTAGAGCGCTTGCCTGGCACACGCAGCGCCCTCGGTCCTCTGCCCAGGGTGGAAAGGGGGAGGTGGGCGAGTGCCAAGGCCTTCAGAGTCAGTGTATAGCGTCCTCCCATGTATCAGGTTCCCCACATTGCAAACAGATGTCACTGTGTTAGTCCCCTCCACATGTCCTTCCCTCCTAGGAAGAAGAATTGCCTGTGAACTAAAATCCAGCTTCTGGTCTCTCCCAAGACAAACTGTCATGGGAAGGAGTACGACAGGACAGTGGGGTCGATATGTATGGAAATTTTAGGACGATATATGCTCCCACCATGGTGGGAGCTTCAGCCTGAGTCTCTCCTGAAGTCCAGGCATCAATAGCATCTTTTGCCGTCTAGATGAGAAGTGAGGGAGGGTGGATCAAAATGTGCAGCCCAGGGTCGGGTGCTCATCCCACACTGTGTATGTCCATCTCAGTGATGAGAAAAGGCGGGCTCCGCGGAAGGAGAGGGTGACTGATTGGAGGAGCCCAGTGAATGACACTCTGACAACTTCCGGTCCTCTGGTCTAGTCCTCCGGTTCTTTGCCCCGAGCCCCAGCCACCCCTATTCCTCCATCTTAGCTTTAGATCTGCCTGGGATGGTCATTTCCTTTGTAAATCCCACCAGAGATTCTCTGGCCCTGAGCTCAGCCTCAAACTTACATCACAATCCTCCTGCCTCTGCCTCCCGAGTGCTGGGATTACAGGCGTGAGCCATCACGCCAGGCACTGTGGAATGTGGTACTGGTTGCTGCTGGGGTGAGTCTCCACACCCAGTATTGTTATGTGGTTACCGGGGAATCGAACCTGGGCCCTTGAGCTTGCAAGACAGGCGCCGGAACCACTGAGCTAACTCCTCGGCCCTCACTAGAGATTCTTGCAGGTAAAAAGCTGCTGATGCTTCTGCACAGGAAAAGAGACAACGCAGACAATTTCAAAAGATCGAAAGCAAGAGAAATGGAAGACCCTTTTCAGGGTGGCAGCAAGCAAATTGGTTTGTTTCTTTATTTATCTTGCTGCTCAGGGACACTGGACTGCTGTGCCAGCGCTCTCTCCTTGTGCCACACCTAGGCCCACAGCATTTACTGAAGCAGCCAATATGCAGGAAAAGAGGACGGTCTTTCTGAGCCCTTGGCCTGAAGTGGTCATGGGACCTCTTTCCTGATCCTTAGCCTAAGAGACTGTCTCTGGGGGTTAATCATGGTAACTGTGCCCCCTTAGGGCCTGGATAATGTCGCAAGCCTCCAGAGGTCCACCCTTAAAAATCTCACATTGACCTGAGTTGTTCTGAACCCAAACTGAATGAGATCAATTGGGGAAAAAAAAAAAAAAGCAGCGCTATGGGTCTTTCAGGGTTCGTTGTCCCCAACCCTCGGAGTGCCACATTGATCTAAAGGTATTAGTCAATAGATCTACAACTGCTCACTTTATTAACTTGACTTTTAAACCAACTGAGTCAAGTTGGCATTCAGTATGAGCTCCAGGGCGGACGCCCCACCGCCATGGCTGGAAGCCTTTGTAATTACAGCCAGAAGAAAATGCCAGCTGTAAAATGATGTTATTCAATTCCTGTGTATCCGCGCTCAGTAAGGGGATGGTGCTCGACCCCGAAGCGGCCAAGATGAACAAACAGCCTGGAGGAAAGGAGGCTGGGCGCAGGTCACAGTGCTCTCGGGCCAAGGCCACCCTAGGATGCACCAACTCCCGGGGGGACACTGGCTGGACTTGGACCAGCGGGAAAGCAGAAGCTACCAGCCCAGGTCACTGCTCTTCCACAGTGTGTGAGTGTGCGCAGGTCAGGTCACCCGGCAGGGCTTAAGTGAGGCTCTGCCAAAGGGCGAGGCCCTTGCTTCTCACCTCAGATTCAGGCCAGACCACTGACCACGTCGAACTGGGGAGGTCGGGAAGGGGAGCTCCAACTGAGGAGAAGGAGCAGGAGATGGAAGGCACCTGTCAGGGATCAGCACCCAACACAAGTGGGGGAGCAGGGCAGGACAGGTAGGCACAGGTCCCAGCAAGATGTTGAACTTCAAATCCCAGTTGCCAGCATTTCCATTTCACCCTGAGCAAGCCAATCAATGTCTCCAGGGCCCCAATTCCCAAGTTTTTAAATGGGGATGAACAGAAGCTGGAGTGTAGCTCAAGGGCAAAGTGCTTGCCTAGCATGCCCTAGCATGCCCAAGGCCACAGGTTCGATCCCTACACTTATCTTGAAATGGGATTATGAGAAGGCAATTCTAAGAGGCAGGGCTCCACCATAAAATGACCAAGCAAGAAAACAGGAGACCAGAGCCATCTCCCACTTCACCCGGAGCATCCCAAGCCAACTGTCCCACCTAGGGGCAGGGTGTACCCCGGAAAATGGAGCAGGTGCTTTTTAAAAGGTTCCAAAGGCCACACTGGGTGGAACAAGCCTTCCCACTTATGCCAGCCCCGCCACTCCTCCCAGGCCCACACTGGGGAGCCATTCTACCCGAGCTACTTCTAAACAGGAGTGAGGAATAGGTCTGAGAGGGCGCAGGGCCTGGAACAAGGCAGAGAGCACCTTCCAGGGAGCCAAGGAGGAAAAAGAAACTCCCACAGGAGAACTGAGCTGCTCCTGGGGGAAGTTCTGTCCTTGTATGTAGGCAAAGTGCGACTATGAGGAGGACACAAAGAAAAGAGGATTTAATCTTTTTCTTTATAAAAAATTATCATGAACCCTCTCAGAAGTAAAAAGGAGCATAATACAATGAAACCCAGATGGTGGTACATTCCTATGGCCCACATGCTCCGGGAAGATGAGGGTTCCGAGTTCAAGTTCTAGCCCAACCTGGGCAACTTAGCAAGACCCTGTCTTAAAAATGTAAAACAAACTAAAGTAAAAAAAATTAAAAACCAGGCAAGGGTAGGAGCTTTGGCTGAGTGTGAATGCACTTGGTTCATCTCCGGTACTGAAAATAAAAATAAAATAAAATTTTAAAATAGATATAGATATAGAGATAGAGATACCATGTATCCACACACAGTCCCACGAAATAAAACATTAGCCTTGTATGTGAAAGCTTCTCCAGGGGGCAGGTCCCCAAGCAGGTACACCAGCAAGTCCCACCCACAACCCTAAAAGGGATGACACCAGACGTGAAGGCGCCTAAACTCTGCCAAGCCTCATCCTTTCAGCCGGGTCGTTCTCCAAACTGTAGAAAGCTACACAGCCATAGTGGACTCCACTTTGCTGGATGATTGGATCTTCTACATCCTGAGCAGAGAGAGACCTTTGATTGCCTGTCACTGACTAGGAGAGCCTCAGGCCACACAGTGGCTCCACCAGATGTCTGGGGATTCTGCGGTGACTGCTCCCATCCACACCCATCGACACCAGATCCGGGGTTGGCTGGAAACCGGGTCTTTTGTTCACAAGGGAATGCTGCGTTTAACAACAGTTGGCACTCATCGCTGGGAAACCCAAGAAAATGCAAAGCTGGTACAAACATTCCCATGGTGTGAGCTTTCAAGCTGCCTCTTTCCTTTTGGTCTGGAAAAACTCGAAGGCTGTGGTATCCCGAGGAGAACAGAACATTCCCAGGGGGAAAGAATAGAGGGTGGAGCTCCAGGAAGGCAAATGTGTCTTAGCAAAGGATTGTCTATCCTTCTGGGAGCTTTCTCTGGGGAAGAAAAAAATTACAGATGAACACTGTCATAGTCTGTTTTCTGTTACTAGAACTATTCACCTCTGACTAGGTGATTTATAATGAATGGAAGTTTACATGTTTAGCTTACAGCTCTGGAGACCGGGAAGCTCAAAAAAATGGCTCCGGCCTCTGCTGAGGGCCTTTTAGTTGAATGATAACATGACGGAAGGTGACACATGGCAAAACAGAGAGAGGCACTCACAGCATCACAAGGCTCCACCTTCATGGCCTCACATAACCAAATTACCTCCCAAAGGCCTCACCTTATTCATTTGAAAAGACCTTCTCATTTCTGCACATCTGTCTGTATTTATCTTCTCTCCTTGCTGTAATGTGGATGTTTCCCCAAAGCCCATATGCTAAAGGTTTGATCTTCATCTAGGTTCCAGTAGGAGGTGACAGACCCTTTAAGAGCCAGGGGATGGTAAGAGGAACTTAGGTCGCTGGAGGTGTGCTCCTGAAGGGGGCAGTGGGGCTCTGACCCCTCCCACTTTCCCTCTTGCTTCCTGGCCACCATGCTGTAAGCCTCTTCCTCCACCACACACTCCCACCATGATGGACTATCTTCCCAAAAGCAATAGAACCAGCTGACCGTGGACTGAACCCTGCAAAACTGTGTCCCACAAAACCTGTCCTCCTTTTTTTTTTTTTTTAGGGTTTTTGAGACAGGGTCTTGCTTTGTGGTTCAGGCTGGCCCCAAGCTCAGCCTCCAACTCACATCACAGCAATTCTCCTGCCTCTGCCTCCCGGGTGCTGGAATTACAGGCGTGAGCCACCACGCCCGGCACTGTGGCATGTGGTGCTGATTGCTGCTGGGCGTGAGTCTCCACACCCAGTATGGTATGTGGTTACTGGGGATTGAACCTGGGTCCTTGTGCTTGTAAGACAGGCGCCTGGAACCACTGAGCTAAATCCCCAGCCCAAACCTGTCCTCCTTTTAACCTTATTAGCTCAAGTATTTTGGACACAGTAACAGAAAGGGAACTAACACTCTTTGACTAGATTAACCCATTTGTTAATGTTCTTTAAGTGTCTCTTCTACTCTAGGATCTATGGAAATGGCAAGGTGGACCAGGGAAGGGATTTATAATCTGGTGGGGAAATAGATACCAAGAGCCCAAGATCGGCAGCCAATAAATACCCAAAGGGCAGCAACTGGTCTCATCTTCATAATCCCTGAGTTTTCAGCGTGGAGCAGATGGCCGCAAGGATGTTAGATAAACAGAAGGAAACTGCCACAGGCCTTGGTGAGAAACACCCCGGGAAGGCAGGGTCAGAGCTGACTGTGCTCAGTGATGCTTGCGGTGAGCTACACAAGCCATCCGCTAAGATGACACTAAAGAAACATTCACTTAAACCCTCCAGCAATGTCACCACCTGTAGAACCTCTCACCCCATCCCGGCAACCCTACTGCACATCCTAAAAACTGACCCCACCTGGGTCAGTTGGTGACTGGCTGGCCGGAAGCAAGCAAAAGAAAAAGGAGCCTGATTCTCTCATTACCGATATGCCTTCACCTCTGCCGGCACCCTAACCTGGGGACTTTCCTCTACTTCTAGAGGAAAATAGGCTCCAAACAAAAGTAGCCAATTCGCTCCCTGATGGAGCTAAATCAATGCAGCTCTCCCACGCGTCTGTTTATTTTATATCCTTAGAGAAACACCCCTGGAAATGACCAACTTGTGTCAATTACAGAACACAAGGGCCTGGTGTTGGCAATGGGGAAAGATAAGTGTAAATTACAGCAAGCTGAACTCCAATGAATTAGCTGTTAAGTGGGACAATGCGCTAAAAGGCGTTGTTTAGAGTACCTCATTAATAAAATTCAAAATTGTTTTCTGCAATTATGTGCAATCATTGGTTATTTTACCCCCAGCCAAGTACAGTTCCCACTGCCAGTCTATCGTTTTGGTCTCAATTGCCAACAAAATTTTTCTGGCACAGAGGTGAGAAGAGAAGAAGTGAAGGGGGAGCTTGGTTTGGAATTCCAGGAGCCTTTGATCAGCTACCAGAATTGTCTATTGAGAAGCAAAGTCCTGCTGGAAAAGGAAATCAGAGAGTGTCTCTGTGAGGCGGCGCCCTGGGCTGACTTTGCAGCAGGAGGAAAGGAGAGCCGCCCTCCCCTCTGGTGCCCCTCCTGCTGCGGCTCCCACCTGCTCTCCTTTTCATCTAATGATGTTTGTACCGTTCCAGGAAGGAACTGGCAAAGGTGCGGCCGGCACTTCTCCACCAAAAGGAGGACGGTATGAAAACTGGATACGTAAGGGAGGAGTTACGGGAAGGGAGGGGGCGGTGGAAAGTGGAAACCCACCAAGGCCCTGGGAATACGATCTGTGGCTTAATCCACAAGTGCACACCCCAGCAATTCCACCCTGTGTGCGCTGGGGACTTCTGTCTTAATTCCACGCATCGTTTGTTTCATTTGTCCATTCACCTACACTGTACTCTGTGCAGAGAACTTTGGGAGGCTTCAGGGCCACAGGCTTCTCCCTCTGAGGACCTGCGCTGAGATTTTCAGAGCAAAACAGACTCCACTGAAACACTACTACGTTAAAAAAAAAAAAAATCAAAATCCTCTGAACTTAGCCAGGCATCATGGTGCCTATCTGTAATCCCAGCTATCTGGGAGGCTGAGGCCAGAGAATTTCAACTTCAAAGGCGGCCAAGCAGTGTAGTGCCTTAGAGAGACCTTGTTTCAAAATGAAAATTAAAATGCTATAAAAGATTGAGGACATATCTCAGTGGTGGAGTACTCACTTACCATGAGTCATGTTCTCAGCTCAATCTCTGATGTCATAAAAAAAAAAATTGATCTCTTACCCCTGTGACATCCATCTGGTGGCATTACAGATGATTTTATGTTATTGGTTTCTTACTATACTTTTTAAAGTCCCTAAAATGGTTGTGTTACTTTCATAACCAGAAAATAATTTTAACTTTTTATTTAAAATATTAGTTTTCACAGACTACTGTAAGATATATAATGTTCTGAAAGGGCAAAGCAGAAAGGAAAACAGGGGCCTGTGGTCAGAGGGTTTGTGGGAATTTAGTCTGACCTGAGGTACAACCAGCGCACAAGGCTGCAGGAAAGAGCGGAGCAGCTATCAATCGGCTTTGAGCTGGTCGGTCTCTGGCCACCCCGGCTGTTCTCACGGCCTCCTTCAAAAGCGTAGCCACTGGGGTCCATTCTCCAGCTCGCTACCTGGCTGCACAGCTCTGAACAAATGTGCTTGGGGCCACTCCAAAGCCGGAAGTTGTTCTTGGCGTGTCAAGAACACACGACTGCACAAAGCAAATGTAACATGCGCATTCGGCCGTCTCTATTCCCACTCCTTGTTCCTCCAACAAGGAAAATCACATGCAGTGCCTTGCCCCGTGCATAAGGATTATGGGGTGCCTGGAAAAGGTGCATGGTGGAGGAAGCGGGGACCCCTTGGGGTCAGGGACACAGATCCAGCTTCCCCTCCTACCTCACATCCAGCTGCACCGTCTCTCCCACCTGCACAGAAGCTTTCCGGAATTACAAGCTCTGCCCCTACAGAGACTTGGAGGATAAGAAAGGGCCCTTGGCAGCTGGGCACACTGAGTCTGAGAAATTAAGAGACGGCCCAAGGTTTAAGTCAACAGTGAGGGCTCAGGGACCGGCTTGGCTCTGGGTGCAGTGTCTGGGGGTGACTGCTCTGGGAGCACTCTTGGAGATGGACACAATCCTCTGAGCGCCAAGGACAGAATGCTGTCATCTGGATCAACAGTGCTCCCCCAGAGGCCTGTGTGTTGAAGGCCTGGTCCCCAGTCTGCAGAAACAGAAGCAGGTGACTGACACAGCATGGAGGGGTGTTATACAGGAAGATTCGGGAGCTGGGGACCCCAGAAATGTCATCAGGCTGTTTTGCTTTCCCAAGAGAATGCAGCAGCAACATAATTATGGTGGAAATGCAGTCTGCAATCCCATCATTCCTACCGTAATTGGTGTTGCCCGTTGAGCCCATTACTGAGACTATTATTTTTGTGCTTCCATCACTGTTTCCCGTAGACTCTGAGGAGACTGGATAAGGCAGTATTATTTCTGTGCCTTAGTTGCCTTTTCCTATGGACTATGCCTTAGTGTTCTTTCCACACACCTTAATGATAATACTATTGTGAATTCTAGAAATGATTCTGGCATATAGCACTTAGAATGCACCACAGCTACGAAACAGTAAACCATACAAACGGGCCTTTTAATAGAATCTGCATCCCTGGTGCGCTCAATATCCAGTATACTTGGGAGACTGTGCTGGATGGTGCTGCCGTGGTTTGGATTTACAGAGGATGCTAAATACACTCACTGGTTCCCTTTTACAACTCCAACCGGGGCTGTGAAATGAGCAAGGAAGAAACATCACGTAGGAGGCCAGCGGGGGAAGGAGCGGCGACAGAAGGTGGAAACAAGCAGAGGACGGAACATGCACAAACAGAAGCGCCAAGTGAAACCCGCGCATCTGTATAAACAGTTTGAAGAGTGAAAAACTCATACAAAGTCAGGCCTGATCCAAGGAGACACTGAAAAAGTGAGATTTTCAAGGGAATATTTGAGGTGGAGTTGGAGCCCAAAAGGGAATTCTCCAGGTCCTCACAACACCAACGAGTGTTTCACTAGGTTTCAAATTAGTACGGTCTCTGGGGAGATGTGGCAAGCTGCATCACTGCCCTGTCACTGTGCATTAGACTTAGTCTGACTCTTTGGATTTTTTTCAACCAGGGGTATGTTACTCATTGTTTGAGTTGTTTTGTTTTGTTTTGTTTGTTTTGTTTTACCAGGAATTCCTCTGTTTGAGTCTCACAGGACGCCTTCGAGTTGGGCTTTTGAGCAAAGCCAGAACACTTGAAAGACTTTGGCAACTCTTGGAGATGGACACAATCCTCTGAGCGCCAAGGACAGAATGCTGTCATCTGGATCAACAGTGCTCCCCCAGAGGCCTGTGTGTTGAAGGCCTGGTCCCCAGTCTGCAGGCCTAGTGAAGGCAGCAGAGCCTTCAGAAGTGGAGCTCAGTGGAAGGAAGTTAGGCCAGTAGGTTTGTGCCCTTGAAAGGGGTATTGGGACCCCATTCTCTTCCTCCTGCCTCTCCCCATTCCCTCCCCCCTCTCTCTGTCTCTGCTTCCGGATCACCATGAGATGAACCAGCCTCATCACATTCTTCCCACTATGATCTGCTGCTCATCACAGGCCCAAAGGCAACAGAGTCAGCTGACCATGGACGGAAACCTCTGAAACCATGAGCTGAAAAGATCCTTCCCCTGATAAGCTGGCTCACCTCTGGTACAGCAGGACCTCAGTTCACAAACAACCCATTCCACAATTCTGGCCATAAACTCAATAAAACTTCCCCAGAAGGTCGCCATGGAACCTACTCATTGAATTTGATTCCATTCATAACAAATTTGATTTGCAGCCAGAACTGTAGAAAGATGTAGGTCCCATTGAATTGGTTATAGCACATATAGCGTTTATACTTGGTGCTCTACCTGCCACACATCATTTGTGAATTATTCTTACTCAGGAATGACAGTGACTACAGGATATATTAAAATAAGATGCATCTCTGCATAAAGATGAAAACTAATTGCCTTCTTTCTACAAGTTTACCATGCACCAGCATCAACAGCCAGAGATTCATATTCCGCTGGGAAGTGGACCCTCCTCCTCCCCCATTCCAGAAGCTCCAGGTGACTCTAGGTCTCAAGGAAGCTTTATGCTGAAGCTTTCACTGCCTAAGTTCATACGGCACTGACTCTTCAGTGGGATATAAACAAAGGCACGAAGCTTTCAGAAAGCGGCCAGACTCACAGTAGCAAGTAGGATGAGCTGTGTGGTAGGGTGGGTGTGATGGCCAGAGAACGGGGGCACCTGGACTCATGGGAGATGGACTTTGTGCAGCAGCTTTAAGGAGTAAGAAGGAGGGAGCACAGCATGGAGCCCATATATGCAACCCCAGAAGTCCACTCTGAAGCTAAGCACAGCAGGGCAATCCATGGTCCCATCTGCTCTGGGTCTGGGACAGAAGGATCTCTTAACTCAAGAGTCTGGGGCCAGCCTGGGCAACACAGTGAGACTCTAGCTCAAAGCTAGACCAAGCAGACCAAGAGAATCCTTCCTGATTCAACATGAAAGATAAGTTTCCTTTTAAGGAAAAGTGGACAAACATTAGTTGCGGTAATCAGAGTATCCCAGTAATGTACCCCATACACAACTCTGAGGGCCATTGGGATAGCTTGAAATCTGTGTTAGGGTGTTTGTTCAAATGCACACAGCTAGAAACACTGTAGTATGAGCAGCACATGTTTGCTGAGTGAAAACCTAAGAAGATACCAAACACTTCTCAGTCAGGATCATGGCCAACCATCCTCACAGCAACCCAAGCACAATGTTACGGCCATTATACCCATTTGTCATGCAGACACCAAAATCAGCTTCCTCATAACTTCTCTTCATTTTCAAATGGAGAAACTGAGGTTCAGATGATTCCTTAATTTTCTCCCCCATCAGATAATTGGATCAGGATTTAAATCTGCTTGACTTTCAAAAACCATGTTCTTTCCATTAAACTGCATTCACCCAGTGTATGTGAACTCTGCAATCATTTTCTTGGAACACATTTAGTTCAGGTAGAGAGTGCACAAGAAGAAGGGACATTCTGCCATGAGGACAGAGGAGAACACCACGAAGGACAAATTCTATATTTTTGCAGTCCCCCACTGACTGTATTTCCCAGGTCTCTGAATGTGAGCAGTCAGAGCTAGCGGCCCTGGAGGCAGGGCTGGAGGAGATGTGGTACAAAGGCCCAAGTCGTTGAAAATGGGATAATTGACTACATATGGCTGCCTAGCAACCCTAAATAAAGTGCTCTGTAATTCTAATGCCCCAAGGCCAACATAACACAGACCAACAGGCCTCCTGCTTTTCAATATTCTGGCTGACTAATAAACCAGTATCAATCTAAACAAGGGCAACTTTAAACCCCAACAGGAAATAAAAGGCTTCTCCCAGAAGCATAGAGTCTGGCTGCTTCCTCAGATACAATCAGACTCCTGTGGTGCAACATAGCTGGGGGTAAAAAAGTAACCCTATTAAAAAATTCCTACAGAAGCATGGCGAAATTAGGACGGGTCCCTTTACCCCGACAGCCCTGCAAGGGAGGCCCATTTCCCGTCTCCGCCGAACACGCCCTCGGTAGTAGATAATGATGTCTGGTAGTGTTTAGCTTTGATTTCTTCAGGTTGTGAATTTAAGGAAGTGGAGAGCCGGGTTTATGTTAAAGCACAGATCTAAGACCTTGAATTACAAGCCATTTATGGTAGTTGTCCACTGCCTCTGGGTGGTTATCTTAAAAGTCACAAAGATGCAATTATCCAGGTGGCTAACAACCTTCTCCAATCCAGAATTCCAGTGGTCATGTGACAAGCCATGCCTGGCAGGGCTGCAGGTTAGAAGACAAATGGGACAGCTCAGAAAATACCAAGAATCTGGAACCCATTAACAACTCCTTTCTGCCATTAAAAATCCTTGCATCTTCTGTATTAATTTATAAACTTCAGGCAGGTCACCACGCCTGCTCTCCAATCAGGACTGTTTTATTTCGAACATATTTCCACCCATGTCATGACTGTTCTTCTCTCAAAATGGAAGCAAGCAGGCTATCAAATGTGGAATCACAATAACTAAGTCAGGAGGAGGGGCAGGGGATTGGAGCCTATGTGTCACTCAGGCAGGTGATCCAGACCCTCAAGCTGAGCCTCGGGACCCATAGCAATTCCGAGCTGGGCAGCGTGGTGGTGAATGCGTCCCTGTGCTGCTGACACACGCAGCTATCTCTAGCGGGAAGTGGAGAAAATACAGACAGTGGTAGAGACAAGGTTGGGCACCTAATACGGACTTAGTGAATGGTTTCTTAAATCCGTTATGAGGCACCAACAAGTAGCCCACTGCACTGCCCTTTACTTCATCTGGAAAATGCCCAAGACTTCGCCTCCCCCATGCACCCAGGATTATACCTGCAGCTACACCTTACACTCTAAGAGAGCTGGGGAAAACCATTACCCCAAGGCAACCCTGCCGTTGAACCCAGAGTCATTCCTTTGGATTAAAAATCTGATCTTTACGGAAAAAAAACAAGTTCCCTTGGAAGAGATAACAATTTCAGCTCCTGCTGCTCTTAATAACAACTTTTGAGCCTTTTTTGAAAACAAAGACAAAAATATATGTCAAGTTAGTCACAAGCAGAGTGGAGAGAGCAGGGGCAGCCTCAAAGGGGAAAGGAAGGAAGAAGCAGAAGGCTAGAAAAACTGATGAGCGAATGTGTCCACTTCCAAACACAAAGATACTGACACATTCTCTTGGGAGAGAAATTACGCGAGCAGCATCTGCTATGTAACCCTTCCATTAATGACATTCCAAAATATTTAGGATTTCAGCCACAATATTCCTGCCTCGAAGCCCCGGGAGCTGCTGAAGATTTAAATATTTTGTCTAGGAGATTATCAGGGCTCTAGACAAGATCAACCAGACTCAAGAGACTGAGAGGGAAATAAAAACGGTCCGTGAAATCCCGTTCCTCATTGCAGGCAGTACGCGGCTGCAGTCTGCTCACCCTTCACTGAGCATCTGCAAAAATGAGGTTTAGGAGAGAAATGAGATGTGGGAATATCACTGTCCCTATCTAGGAAATTAAAAATAAATAAGCCAGTAGAGAAACAGCCTCGTGGGACCAACAAGCATGTGCATTCCTTGCGGGTGTTAGAAAGTCTCACGTAGTTTTTGAATCCACGGTTCACTGACAGCACATGTCAGATGCAGTCCACGCTTCGTTCCCGCCAATTTATTGCTGGTCAGCTGCCTCCTGCGTGAGGACCGACGCCAGATCCACTGGGTGACCTCCAAAACCACCTGCTGCAAATGCTCAGTTCACTGCTGCCCTGCAGTAAATGTGGGGACTGCATGACAGAAGAATGAACAAGTGGGTAGTTGGATGGATGGGTGGGGGGGTGGATGGACGGATGGACAGACAGATGGATGGACGGACAGATGGACGGGTGGATGGATGGATGGATGGATGGAAAAACACATGGGTCAGATTATTTAAATCTGCAAATGCCTGGGCACCATGAATTGTCTCCCACCTTACCACCATCCAACATATACCTCTGAGCCTTGCACCCTGAATGAGAAAGGAAGGAGGCAGAAAGGGAAGAGTACATTACACGTATGTGCAGAGCACATGCTACGCACACAAATACTCTGCCCTCTTTTGGCATAAAGATCTGCCCCTCCTCCATTAGGAACAAGTCCAGGAACATGCAGATGTACAAACCAGACAGGAAGAGGAAGTGATAAGTCTGAGAGTAAAGGCTTTCCTAGTCCAGTGGTGGCAGAGCTGCAGCACATGTGCCACAGCGGGCTGTTTGTACAATTGAAAGTTCTAGAAGGTCTGCCATCACTGTCCTTGCCAGTTCATAAGGAGCAAAACGTCAGGGCTTTGCCTTAGCTTTGTTCTCAGCCCTTGTCACTTTACCTGAATAAAGTAATCATCTTTCTGGCCTCAGTTTCCTCCGCTCCAAAATGAGTAAAGTACACTTAGATTCCTTCAGATCTGGTTCACCTGACCCCAACCTTTCCTGTCCTGCCCTCTCAGCAAGTCTCCATCTCTCCTGTACAGCATTTTTCTGTTTACCACCAGGGTGTAGCTGAGTGGCACAGTGCCAGGTACAAAAAAATCTCTGGTAAAAAAAAAAAAATAGAATTTTTCTGCTTATAGTTTGTATTTATTTACTTATAAATAAATATTTATTTTTTTATAAAAACAGTATTTATAACTGTTTTCATCCTGATGGCAATTAATGACTAAGGTTTACTGAACATTTAGCAAATATTAGTCCCTTCTCCAATCACTTCAGATGCTTTATTTCCAGCCCCGTGATAACCTCTAAGGTAAGTACTTTCCTCACTGCCACTTTACAGGGAGAAAATGGAGACCCTGAGCACAGGAACTTAACTGAGGACACACACGTCAGTCAGGTCCTGAGCTGGGAGCTCAACTCCGGAGTCCAGACCCAGAGGCTGCGCCGACTTGGGTGCCTTGATGGGGAGGGACCTCCCGAAAAGCAAGCAGTGAGTCCTTGCGCTCATCTCTGTGTCGGGCTGCGGCCTAAGTGAGGTTCAGGATACCTGCTGCAGGACAGGAGCAAAGGAGGTGGGGGCAGACATCGCTCTTTAGTTGGTCAGTGCTGCTGTTGGGTGCTGGGATCACCCAGCCTCCGGGGCATGCTAAGCCCACGCTGGGCCTCAGCTGTATCCCAGCCTCGTTCCTCAGCCTTTTCTGTCCCACAGCTCAATTAAAATCACGTGCTGAGAGAGCGCTGCCTCTGGCTGAAACCACTGGCAAAAGCTCACCTATGAAACAGGAGCACACCTGTGAAACTCAGGTACAATGGACCTAAGAATGTTGAGGTCACTAGAAAAGCCATACATGGATGATCTCGGATAATGACAGTGTAGCTAATTGTTATCTATATTGTGAATGTCCTTTACTTCTGAGGCATTAAAAGGTCAAATAATTTCCATACATCACTTTATACACATATACTTCCCCAGGGGTACATTAACTTTTGACTCGATCGCTTCTATCCTGTCTGCACTATTGATACTGAACATGGACTATTCATTACTTCTTCTCTTTTTGGCTGGGATGGGGTTCAAACTCAGGGGTGTTTTACGCACGTTTGGGAAGCATCGTCACTCAGCAACATGCCCAGAAATTCTACACATTTTAAATCAAGTACTGAAAATAAATCCTCAAAAAATGATACCTTTTCTTCCTTGCTGGTCTCTGCTTCTCCAGTCTTCCCACTGGGTAATTACATAGTCACTACCATTGACCAGAAGAGACTTCCAGAGCGTACATGTGCTTTGAAGAGCGAGGTTATTATGATGATACTGAGATAATCCGTCAGATCAACCCACACTGCTCTCTTCAGAACACTCATCTCTGGAAAAGCAATCACCTGAGCGCCCTGCCCCCTCAGATCTTCCTGGCTGATGGAGACTATGTAAGGCTAAGAGGGGAAGGATAATAGAGAGGTTTAAACTATGCCACACACAGGTTCATTAAAAATAACATGCATTCTCTGAGAAGGCCAACAGTTTATAAGAGGATTATAGCGGTGGAAGCGAAAAGGCTATGCAAGACCTTCTCCTTATTTCTCAGGCCTGCAACATCTTGAGCATTTAAGCTTATTATTAATTCATCGGATATTGATGATAGGTCTAGGATTGGGCGAGGAATCAGTCAGGGGCTGCAGAGGAGCCCAGTACGAGAAAGACATGATCCCTGCCCCTTCAGGGCCTACGTGGTTACTGGAATCTTGAAGCACCCGACAGAATTAACTAGCAGGAGTTTCTCATCACTAAGCACTAAAGGGGGTTCCTGTGCCTTTTCTTGAAGAAAAAGGGGGAAATAAGATGGGGTGTAAAGGATTCCAGCACAGAGAGGCGCTGACGAGAGAAGCAACAGGGCTGTGGCCTTCTGAGGCATCTGGTAGGACTGGCAACTCAGTTCTTCAAAGGGTGAGTCTGGGAAAAAGTCTACTGCATGTGTGGGATTCTGAAGGGCAGAATAAACCAAGGAGAGTATTCAAAGTAAGGGAAGAGGCTCTGAACTGGGAGAGCCCCAGAGTAGAGCCCTGGCCTAGGATATGCAAGGCTCTGGGTCTCTCCTGCAACACTGAAGAGAGGGAAGCGGGAAAGAGCAACAACAAGAAATTCAAATGAGAAAGGTGCAGTCTGTGGAGCACAACCATCTGCTCTGGCTGCAGCTAGGATTCTCTAGGACCCGGAACCTACTGGAAATGCCCATTCTCAGGCCCGCCCCTGACCACACCTGAGAGATTCTGGGACAAGCCAAAGTCCAAAACTGATTTGACTGGAGCATACAACATATGAAGGAGTGTACGTGTGCTGGGAAAAGGGGGCAGGAGGCCAGGAGAGGCCTGGAAACTCATATTGAGTCTGTTTAACCCAAGGCCAAGGAAAGTTTTTGAGCAGATCAGTGAGAATGTAAGAGCTATACTTAAAAATATACTTGAAGAAAACACAAGGAATATTATTTTTACAGCCACTAGGAATGAGAAGAAAACAGACATAAGGAGACCAGGTACCAGGCGAAGAGAAAGGTACAGACACCCTGATCATCGCAAGGTGGGAACACATGGAATTTGGCCACAGAGTAGCAACAAGGAAGAGACAGAAAAAAAAAAACATATATTTTTGATCATAAAGACCAGGAATACAGTGATCTTATTAAGTGAGGTCTTCCTATAGAGACAGTATCTAATCCTTGTATCACTGTATCTGTAACCACAACCTCCAAAGTTCTACACCCAGACAACAGAACCCTGGGAACAAATAGTTCTGCAATCCTCCTTCCTCGGGAAGACATTCTGAAGGACCCAGCAGATTCACTTAACTCTCACACAGGGGCTCCAGTGCCTCCATTTCCCACAAAGTAGCAAAGCTAGTGAGCCTCCCTCCAGGAAGAGGGGCCCAGGGGAAAGAAGATTGCCCCTGTGGCCTACGCTCAGTGGCCCCTCCAAGAAGATCAAAGGTGAAGACTTAAGAAGCACAAATGCAGTGCTCCTCCCCAACGCTAAGAGGCACACAAGTTCCAGGTGACCATGTGACCCTTTTCTCCCTAGGACTTCAAGCCATGTGCAGTTCACAGAGTGTGATCCGCCTTGTGTGTCCTTCTGTGTCAGGTGGGGGCCAGCACCTCACCACCTCAGCAACTTCATGCTCAAATGATGATGAGACGAAGGCACAGCAAATGAATCATGGTATAACTGTCTCGGAAAGAGGAAGACTCCCAAGGTATTGCAAAATGAGCAGCAGGAAAATGCAAGTGTCATCTGAAGGCCCAAAGGACACAAGTGTGTTCTGCTGAGCTCATGTGACGAAGACAATAGTCAAACAATTGTTAAAATATACGACCCTCCCCCAACACACCACAGAATGAAAAAATCACTCATATTTCTATTGTAGAAGTTGTAGGATCTTCAAGAAAATAGTAATACTTGATTAAAGGCACCTTCATTTTTGGCTATGCAGGGCCAGGGCCACTGCTCTCATTTGAGCCAGTTAAGTCTTGATGACATTATCCAGCTAGAATGTAAGGTTCGGGAGTGAAAAGCAAAGCATTCTCTCATCTGCACGCACTCCTTTGCACGATCACTCTTTTTGCAGAACCCGTGTCACTCTCTAGAGTTTGCCTGGCTTTCTCCTGTGTCACACAACCTACATGAAATAAAACTCCAATCAAGGGGTGAATTTTGAAAATGCATTTGCTGCAAGGGTGAGGACTTGGGCCTTCTCTAACACTAACTTGGAGCAGAAATGAGCCAAAAGAGGGGATCAAGACCTCATGTAGAAGAAACAGCCGTACATCCTCCTATAAGCCACCCCTAAAAATCCACTTAGCCCACACCCTAATGGACTGCTCCATTAGGACAATGACATTAGTATTATTTGGGAATTCTTCTCAAAAGCCTATGGAAAACTCATGAATGCTGATTTGAAAACCGCAAGAAACTTTGAAGTGTAGAAGTCACTTCCCCGCTCACCCAGTGTGGTCACGTACAGGGCTAACTGATACAGCTGTGCCTCTGCTCTGTCCTCTTTGCTTTTGACTTGCTTAGGCCCATCCGGACCTAAGCAGCCACTGCCCACTTGGATCTGAACTGGATCCTTCCTAAATCTAGTCCATATGCAAATCGCCAGTGGCCTTGGCCTGGTGGTGGAGAAGTTTTGGATTCGGACTATCTGGCCTGGGACACAGGGACACAGGCTTCTGCCATTGCCTGGTTCTCCAGGCCTCACACTCCTGGCTAAAGACGGGTTTAATCCAGTACCCACCTCACCTCACAAGATTGCTATGGATATTAATGGACACCACACACATAACATGCTCAGGGCAGGAAGGACCTGGCTTTTCATATCTCTAAGCATATACTGAGTATTACTGAATCCCTAAAATGGAAAAAGAAATTGGGGCTTTAGAAATAGGATGCTTCAAAAGTAAAGCATATGCTTTCTTATTTACACAATTAAAACAGACCATCTGTGTCTGACTGTGACCTAGTGAACACAGCAGCATTAGATCAATTATCCCAGAGATGACAGTTGACAAACATGCCTGCTGGTGTATCCTCTGCCTCCTCTTCCAAGAAGAATGGACTTCAGTGGGCTCTGTGGCATCTTCGGGTCTGGATGCAGAATCTTCCCAAAGGCCCTGTGTTAAAGTCCTGATCCCCATGGTACCATTACTGGGAGGTGGTAGCCTAGGATATACCCCAGAAAGGGGGCTGTGGGACCTTGGTGCCTTCCCTTCTCTCTTTGTTCCCTGGATGTGATAAAAAGGGATTTGTTCTGCCACACACTTCTGCCATGACATGCTGCCTATGCCTAATGTCAATCAAAATAAACCTTTTCTCTTTATAAATTGATTATCTCACGTATTTCATTATAGTGACAGAAAGCTAGCTAACACAAACCTACAAAAAATACAGTCCTCTCTCTCTCTCTTCTAATAAATACAGTTAATCATCAAAAAAGGTGACCACATAGGAGGAGATAGGGTTGAAAACTGTGCAATTTACCATAGGATCATTTATATTACAGGAAAATTCCCTAAAACGGTATTTGAGAATTAAATTTTTTAAAAAAGTAATGTAAGCTCTTTGTGTTTTTGCTGATGTTGAGACAGGGTCTCACTTTATTTATAGTTCAGGCTGGCCCTAAACTATGTAGCCCAGGTTAGCCTCGAACTCATGGCAATCCTCCTACCTCTGCTTCCTGAGTGCTGGGATTACAGGCGTAAGCCACCACACCCAGTGTGTAAACCCTTTGTGAAAACTTCAGAAAACAGTTTACTCAGGAGAGTAGCAGCTGCCTGCACTATCTTCTGCTAGTATTTTAACAAACATTCATTCACTTTTTTTCTGGGAAGATTTTAAGTGTCTAGACTGGAATATTCTCCATATGAATGTTATATCCTGCTTTTTACCCCGTCTAAGCATTAA
>PVIR01031383.1:0-19480 GCA_004026965.1 Petromus typicus
TGTCCACAGCAGCAAGATGAAGAATAGCAAAAATATGGAAAAAAGTTAAATGCTCAGCACCACATAGTAAGGTGGGAAGGTAGCATAATGATAGAGCATTTTTCTAACATCCACAAGGCCCTAGGTAATTATTTGACCTTAAAATGAAATGAGACTCTGAAATATGCTACAGTCCATGTAAAAAGAGTTAGGCTGACTGGAGAAAAAAAAGTTCAACACAAAAGGACAAATACTTTATGATTTAATGTACATGAAAGATGTAGACTAGTAAAATTTATAAAGACAGAAAGTATAATGGAGATTGTCATGAGCTGAGCAGGGAGCAGAGTGGGAAGTTTTGCTTAGTAAGTAGGAAGCTTCAGTATGGGATGAGGAGAAAGTTCCGGACTTAAAAATCGTGTACCATTTCTTAAGGACAATTTTGTTCCAATGGGTGCCAGTTTGGGCCGCGATCAGTTTCTTAAGGTCTCTGATGGTGTCATCGGTGATTTAACGCGGACTTTCTTCCCCAGGCGGTCATTGCAAACAACCTCGATCATCCTGGCCCGAGCTGCCCTCGAATGGTGATGGCTGCACAAGGATGTGAATGAATTTTATGTCACCGAAATGGCAAGGTTTATGTTCTATAGGCAGAAACTCTAAAGCCAAGATAAGAAGACTTTCTCAGGGTCACATAGTGAGCACCTTTTGGGCACAGCCCTCACTAGATAGAATTCCAAGGTTCCTAAAGCCTCATTTGGAACTTTTCATATCTTTACTGTAAACTAAAACAGGGCTTATAGTTACAGAGTATTTGTAAACATAGTTAAGTAGTGAGTAACTTGAGTAAAAGGAATTAAATGTACCACTTACTGCTTTCTTCAGACACTCTAAGTAAAGGAAGAAACTCACAGCTAAAGCCTGTAATTGCTGTTGGTCTTGAGGTGGTGATAATGGTAGCCAGCTCTCTATGCCCTGAGGCTTGACCCAAAGCAAATTCCACTGGAAGCCTAAGCCTTGTATTCTACCTATGGAAAGATCGCAAGCCATTAGTCAACACACTTAGACTTCTTAAATATTTTTCTTTAATAAGATGAAACTAGGCAAAAATTCAATTAGAAATTCACTGATCTCTCAGCTGATTGGAGGAAAAAAAAGACCACCAACCCCAACCATAGCATTTAAATTACAGATAATCTTCAGCCTCAACCCTTCAGTATTGCTTTCAGAAACATTCCTGCTGATACATCTGATTTGTCTCTTTATTAAGATCCAGAGTTATCAGAAATCTTAGTTATGATATAACTTTCAATAAATTAAAATATTAAATTACCAATTACATTTCCCTTTCAGCCTCAAAAAAAAATCTCGGGCTGTAGTTTCATATGTAAAGCAAATTTTAACTGCTTCATTTTTCCACAACTTGAATATGGTTATCAATTTTCCTTAAAGTAGGTTTAAGTGTGTAGAGGGATGGAACCTGGTTCCCCTTTCTTCCTTTTTAATTCAGTCTCTTCATACCTCTTATCCAGTAGGAATACACAATAACTGTGAAGAACTTTTGTGCTATCGAAAAACTCAAATTCATTTTTTTTAAGTCCAAGACCTTGTATTGGAATTTAAAAGTAAAAGAGAACTTTTATATGTCATGTGATTCCAACCAGTCATTAATCAACTTCATCCTAAAGATGTATAGTTTTCTGCTGTTATAAAACATTGAAGTTCAAGGACTTGAAAATCCCTTCTGACTCTAGGAACTTTCAGCCCTTCACTCAGTTTATATCCATGAGAAATATCAGCTGTTATGCTATGTTTTGCTAACTCAGATCTGTGCAGTTGCTCGGATCTATTGCTGGTGAACAGCTGCCTAGATTGACCGAACTTGTACTGGTAAAGGCCTGGTTGGTTCATTATAACTGTCCTCTAAGTGCCAATTTCTGTAACACAAAATGCACACAGTAAATTTTTACTTGGGCATCTCCAATAGATCCCAACCATCCTATTCACATTCTCCTAGCAAAATACTTGTTGCCAAAACAATTTCCCCTAATGTATGAGTAAGTTAAAAAGTTAAATAATAGATGGCAAGAATTTTCTGGCTTATAGAACAGTCTGTTATTAGATTCACATTGTCTCTGTCTTCCTCAAATGTATTCATCTTTTTCAATACAAAGAAAAAAATAAATTCTCTACAATTTCACAAACCCCATAAACCTTTTTTTTCCTTAAGGTATAGGAAGACTGTGATCTATAGTAGCAGCATGCAATGGCTGCTGAGAACCCAAAGGGAAGAAAGAGCTATTGGGGGGTAATAAAAATATTCTACATCTTAATGGTGGTGGTTACATAGCTATATGTATTCATTTGTCAAAAGTCATCACCCCATGCATTTATTGTTTTATGTAAATTAAATATCAATAAAATGGATTAAAATTTTTGAAATAGTGCTACATTCATTAGGAAATTCAAATTGGATTCTCAGTTAAATATATTAAATTTATTTCACTTTTCTCCTTCCTATAATGTCCTTAAAATGGATAGTAAAGGAATGGATAAAAAGTGTCCAAGGACAAGGAGGACAGACAAAATAGTTTTCAGAAGAAAAGAATTTAACAGACTTTAGAATGCAGCAGAGCAGAAGTTACAAACACAATGCCTACAGATGGGTGAAAAATCCTTAGGCATTAGCAGGCTGCTTCCCACACCAAATCCTTGGGCGCTAAGAGAAAGACCCTGAGCACTGGAGGGAGGGGTAAAATACAGAATGAAGGAGAGATTAGCTACAAGTCTCTAAGGAGAGGCACAAAACATCCATCTCCTCCTTCACTGGCCAACTAATGATCCTTTTCTTCACCATCCTTCCCAAAGGTTTATCAGAGACAAGAGGTTTATCTCAGAGACCCCAGACACAATCACCAGGTTCAGTGAAGAGCGGGGCAAGGCACAAGACTGAGACGGTCATTTATTGGTATGTTGGCCTCCTGAGCTGTCGCTCCTTTTACCCACTTGAGATCATCACCGTGACAGTTCTAGAGGAAAGGCCACACACACCATTTCTATGATTTCATCAAGCAGTGCCCATTGATTCATCAACATTTTCCAAATACCCTGAACTCCACCACCCCATGCCACACATGACTTCCAAAGAACGACTCAGTTTTAAGTAAAAACAACAGATAGTGGAATACCAGTAAGTCTCTCGAAATGCCATCAATATGTTTTTTTTAAAGAGCTGAAACTTAGTTTAAAAAGAAATTCAAAAAAAAGATGAGATGGATAGGGGAGCCTAAGAAAGTTCTTTTATAATATAATTTAGTATAGTTCAATTAACAAGAGATGATGTTATATTCATGAGGTAGGCATTGCATGCATGAAAAAGAAATAAACAGAGATCTTTCAGATACTAAAAATTCCCTTTGTTCTAAGTTTTGGATGTTGAGAAAGTCCAAAGTACTGAAGCAGAGAAAACCTTGCACAAAGCAAAACAAAAAGGCCCAGAGATAGAAAAATAGGATCAAACTGAGGAAAGGAACATGGGAATAAAGGGAACAAATCATAGAATTAAAGTAGCCCTGTGTAACTAAGATATAAACCAGAATAAACTGATACACTGCCAATCATAATGAAATTTCAAGGCAACAAAGATAAACAGAGAATTCAAAAATAAATTAATCATAGAAGTTAATCCAGAAGTTAATCACAATCACTGATCAAGAGGATATAAAGGTAGAATTAGATGGCTCAGTATCAGCATTGATTTTTGAGCTGGTGATGTACGGTTTTGACAATGGTGAAAGAAATTTTATGACTTTTACTCTGATTAAAAAGAAAATACATTTGTATACATACATAGCCTCCAAAAAATGTTTAACTTTTAGTGTCTTTCTTCAGGAGCTACTAGAGGAAGTAGTACTTTTTCAAAAGAAAGATTCTCTGAAGGTAAGAAAATCAAAACATTTAGGAGTAAAAAAAATCTCATGCACTTTGGAGTACTACACAGCATTTTCTGACATTTACCACGTCTAGAAAGAAACTTAGCTCAGTTAGATGAGGAGTATGAGGAGGATGTATGCTAAAGAAAGAAATCTCCAGAAAAGAAATTTATAGAGAACTGATAGATTTTATCTATGTATTTAAGCATTTGTAATATTTACTGCAGGATGTTTGAGGTATCTGTTGATGTATTTAGAAAAAATGTTTTGTGATAAGTAAACAAAATTAAACAAATGAAGGCAGGGAGTTAGCTCAGTGGTGCTGCACCTGCTTGGAAGGGAAATGTCCTGAATTCAATTCTTAGTACAGTAGAGAGAGAGAGACAGACAGAGGGAGAGAGAGAGAGAAATATAAACAATTATTAACACAAGAAAAATGAAAGCTACATAATAATCTATACTGCTTGGCTAGGTTTTGAACTTGGAAAGTGGTTGTGACAATATTACTCTGTCTGAAGATTTGGCCAAAAAGAAAAAGTGTTCTATAATTGTACTTGAAGCCTGGAAGATTGAAAAGGGAAGAAATGTGTTCATAAGAGTTAAATCTTCAAATATCATAACAGGAACCTAAAATGTAATATCAAAAGCACCATATAATATATACATATTTGAAAGGAAACAGCCATGAGACTTTAAACTAGCTCCCTCGAAGGAGTGAGGTAAGTCTGATAAGTGCTGGACAAGGAATTATCATATTTTATATGTGCATTTAATATTGTGTTTGCGTTTAAGCTCTGTGTCTGTCACATTCATAACTCTTAATATAAAGGAGTGGATGCCTCTTATTTTATCTATTATAAATAGTCTTACAAAACTCTTTTGCACTCATCACCTCATTTGGTTTTCAGAAGAGACCTCCGAGGTGGAATTTGCTGGTAGCCTTATTTCAAGATGAGACACTGATAATTCAAAAAACGAGTGGGTGGTGGCAGGACTGCTAACTCTAAATCTTAACCCTTTCTTTCATCTAAACTTAAAGAACAGTATCATACTGTGTACTTACAACATTGCCTGATGCCAAGACAAGTGAGATTGCTTAAACAGATGAATACAACATCACCTGATAAGTTAGGAGAATAAATAAGAATAAAAGATGCAAGGGAATGGTTAATTCAGCAAATCCAGGCTGGAAAATCCTATGTACCACAATAGAATTGAATCAAAAATGTAGTTCTGAGCTTCCTACTAGTTAATGCTAAAAATGAAGTAAAAACAATAACTTGGAAGATTCAATGTGTCAACAAAGTAAGATCAAATCAGATGTTTCCTTAAACAGAACCCCTCTAATTGAAACCAGAAAGAACTTTTGCACACTAATCTTCCTTAAGAAGAAACTTTGTGATGTAATAAGCAATATCTTCAACAATGTTCTTCAAATATGTCAATGATAAGTAGAATCTGTGACCTACAATGTAGAACGGTTTCATCACAACAAAAAGTAATTTTGTGATAGCTGAATTATCAAGGATAAAAAAATTACATGGCATAAAAATTACATGACTTAGGTACAATATAAGGTAAAATTTAAAATAGGTCTGATATTCCTATTAACTACATAGATGTGTACACATGAACACACACATATATACACAAACACATACACACACATGTATGGCAACTCCAGAGAATTTTGAGATCATTCAAATTCCTGGTGCACGTGCCAAAGGAAACAAACTACAAAACATCCATATTTGAAGAGATTTATACCATCTTTGTATAGTATTATTTACTGAAAGTGAGTTTAAAATTGATTTATGTATTCAAAA
Organism: Petromus typicus; assembly: GCA_004026965.1. Taxonomy (NCBI): domain Eukaryota; kingdom Metazoa; phylum Chordata; class Mammalia; order Rodentia; family Petromuridae; genus Petromus; species Petromus typicus. The sequence continues at coordinate 5,738 of PVIR01031383.1, forward strand.
TGGTGACACCAGTGTCAGAAGTTTTCTTTCTGTGTCTCTTCCATCCAGTCCTGACTCACGATAATAAAATTACATCACTTGTTAAATACTGCATCTACATGCAAGAACCTGAAACCACTTCTGGGCTACCCACCTCAATTCTATCCAAGGGGGAACAGCTATCCAAATTCAGTGACACTTCATTTGCTCCAGCACCAAGGAGCAAAGGGTGGACAAGAAATGCCATCCGCTGGAGCTGATAATCCACCTGTCCACAGGGCATCAGTCTCTCCAGGGCACCGTTATTCCTGCTCTCTGTGAATAACAGAAGTTCTGGGATGCTGACATTAGGGGAGAGCTTCAAGTCTGGCTATGGCAAGTGAACTGTGTGCCTCTTTCCTGAGCCTAAGGTTGAGACTGTCTCCCTGCAGACTCAGAGACCCCTAGGGGCTTGAGCACACTGGCTCCCATGCGTTGAACCTTGTCAGCGGCCATCTTGACAGCCCCACCCCTCTTGTCTCTCACCCATGGCCTCACCTCCCCCATAGCTCATGCCACACAGACCACCCACTCACAAAATTCTCTTACTGGGCAAAACCCTAGGTCAAACCTATAAACCCTCCTTTCCTTCCAGCCTTCACACCACCACCACCCCCCGTGACCTTTTGCTATATATATGACACTGAAGCTTGAATAAATCAGAGAGTTCCAGAAACCTTCCCCAGGGTCTATGATTGGCTCTGCACCTTACCCTCTCCGGCTAGGAAAGCCTCACATAGACAACAACCAACATAACATGCCAAAGCGACATCCACACTTAGCATCCTTTCAGATACCTAAAGTTCTCCTTCTCTCTCTTATGTATGAAGACTCCTCTGAAACATAAATTTAGTATAACCATTATGGGGAACAAAGTGGAGTTTTCTCAAAAAGTAAAAATAGAACTACCATCATGATCCAGCAAAAGGAAATGAGGCTCAAATATCAAGGAGCTATCCATACCCCCTGATTTATTGAAGCACAATCCATGTTTACTGAGATACAGAGATGCCTATCGATGGCTGAAGAAATGAAGAAAGTATGAGATGTGTAAATTATGGGAAATTATTCACCCATAAAAGGAATTAAATCCCCAGGCCAGGGATTTAGCTCAGTGGTTCCAGCACCCGTCTTGCAAGCTCAAGGACCCGGGTTCAATTCCCCGGTAACCACATACAATACTGGGTGTGGAGACTCACGCCCAGTAGCAATCAGCACCACATATCACAGTGGCAGATATGGTGGCTCACGCCTGTAATCCCAGCACTCGGGAGGCAGAGGCAGGAGGATTGCTGTGAGTTTGAGGCTGAGCTCAGGGCCAGCCTAAACTACAAAGCGAGACCTTGACTCAAAAAAAAAAAAAAAAAAAAGAATTAAATCCCAATTATTTGCAGCAACTTGGGTGGAACTGGAGGAGGATGTTATGTTAAATAAGATACTCCATCCACAGAGAGACAACTATCTTACCTTCTTTTTCAAGCACAGGTTTGAATAATTGATTTTAGAGAAGAGAATAGAACAGTTGGTTGCAAGGGGATAGGAAGGAAAGGGAGGAGCAAGAATAAAGTAAAGTTGGATAATAGTTATGAAAATATAGTAAGACAGGCTGGATAAGTTTTAACAGTGAATAGCACAGTGGGATAGCTGTAATTAACAAGAATCTACTGCGTATTTCATAAGGAACTAGAAGAAAAGAACTTGAAGATTATCAATACAGAAAATGATAAATGTTTAAGAGAAATTACTTTGATTTGATCACATTTATCACCCTCTACTCCATTAATATTGTGCACCAGAGTTGTGGAGTTGCCAGTGATTCATTTTGCTTTTGTCATCTTCCGAGTGCTCAAGTCAAACTATCTCTGTGCACAAGTGAAGGGGAAAGTCCCACCCCATCACTAGACCTGGCAGTATAACTGGTAGATACAGTAATGTGTCTACTCATATTTTCAGCTTCCTATGTCTTCATATTGTACCCATACAATTATGTGTCGATTAAAATAAATATAGTTTAATTATAAAATAAAAAGTTCCAGACAGATCGAAGGACAAGTTGCTGGGTTTCCACAGTGATAAAGTTTTCAAGCACAACCTGGAATTTCTGTCTATACCACTACTCAAAAGTAATATTAACAAACTGAATGAAATCTGCTCTCTAATAAAACTACCTTCATAAAGTGTTCAAAGAAAGACACTACTGAATTCAGTGCAGAAATGAGAAAAGTAGTCTTTTCCAACATAGACTAGATCTTGCATGCATAAGCCTACTTACTGGTCACCAGACCTAATCCTGTATTTCTTATTTCCAGCCACTCATTCAAATGTTCCTCTTTGTAGGGTCTTTTTGCCAAGTGACTCCTTCCTGCAAATGAACAAGGTCAACAGGATGGTTTGGCCTTTACCATCAGTGTAGACTGTGTATTCCTCGGGCAGATCAGCTAAATAATATCTCAGGACCTGGGATTACCATCCTTATTTCACTGCGAGACTCCCTGCAGCACCCTAAGGGGTACTGCACATTCATTCACTGTCTCATTTTTTGTTACAATAGACCTTGGTCTGCCCTCACTGACGTAAAATGCCTTCCTGATCACTGCCTTCCTCAGAGCTGTCCACCAGAACACACCCTGGAACACATCCTAGGGACCTCTCACAAATACAGCTAATGCACCAGACTTCTGGAGGTGCCAAAGTAGCTACTTGGTTTTCATAGTCTTCCACGCGTGGGAGTCAGACTACCTGTGTGAAGCAGAGGGAAAGCCCCACCTTGTCGTTGTAATGGGAAGTGTAACCATGACAGACATAGCAGTGTTGTACTCACACATATTTGCAGCTTTCTGTGACTCTATCATTTAAATATGAATCTTCAGAATGTTGAACCCAGGGAGATTCTGGGAGACCATATGAGTGAAAGTAGATAAGCACATTCTACAAAGTCCAAGATTCTGGTGCCATCCCAACCATGTCTAGGTTTAGAGTGAGTTCTTCTCCGGGAGGCTCTTCTGCATGCACAGAGGACACATGTGAGCCCCCTCTCAGGCTTCCAGACAGACTCAACCCTTTCTGGATCTCAGTGGGAACACATATTTGGCTCAATCTGTCATAACCTCATCTACCATTTCACAAACACCCTAACACCCTTGTGCCACTTTCCTCATTTGATACTCAGAAGCATCCTCAGAGGAAAACATTACTTTCTCTATTTTGAAAATGAGAACTGGAGATCATTTGTAATGATCTTTCCTGGAGTTGCAGCCATGGAAGTATGGACAGTGCAGGATCCTGGCCATTCCAAGGCCACGGGGCAGAATTTAAATGTACCTCCAGGAACTGAGACCATAGAAGAAGAAATGAAACTCAAACACAAATCACACTGTTAAAAGGTAGAACATTATGCAACTTCTCCACAGAGTACTGTGATTATGTAGAGGTGGAAACAAATTTTTCCTCCCAAAGTGGTTGCAATGGCTAATCTCAGTGTTCATGCTCAGTGACCAAATGATATTCATTTATTAAAGCATAAAAATTGTCTACTCTGGGCTATAAACTACATAAACACCAAAGACACAGCCATGTGGAAGAAAAAAACCTGAGTCTAATGGAGAAAGAGTTAAATATTACTACTGAGTTCGTTTTCTAGGTCTGCCATAGCAAAGCACCATGAACTAGATGGCTTAAAATAATAGAAATGTATTCTCCAACTTCTTTGGAGAGGTCCCAAGTCAAAACGTTTACAGAGCTGTTCTGTGTCTTTCTGAAGAATCCTGGCTTTTCCCTGGCTGCTGATGAGAGCCAGAAATCTTTGGTACTCCTCGTAGCTGCATCCCTTTCACTTCTGCCTCTGACTTCATGACCTCTTCCCTATTTGCCTCTGCTCGCTGTGTTTCCCCATTACCTCTTTATAAAGACCCTGATAATGAGATTTAAGGTCCAATCCAATCCAGTATGATCCCATCTACTTAATTACATCTGCAAAACTTTATTTCCACATATGGCCAGATGTCCATTCCAGATGGATGCGAATGGTGGGGAGACACTATTCAATCACATGCATACACAATCAATAGAACTCAACAAGAGCCAGATAAGAGTGATTCAGGAATGTCAAAAAAAGTTCACTTTCCGGGAGGATAGTAAATAAACAAAAGCTCAAATCTAAAGTGTACTTGCAAGGGATAACTTTACCCATCTCCCCAAAGACACATACCAGTAACTGCTAATCTCTTAATTCTCTAACTCTTTATCTGCCAAAGTCCAACTCCTAAGTTACCTCTTCTATAGAATGTGTTCTGATTTCTCAATCCAGATCAATTACTGTGTCCTCTATGTGACCACTGTTTCCATTTGTGGCTTTACTTGGAGAAAGATGCTGTCTTCTTTGAACCAGGAATATGCTTGTCATTTTCACGTGCTCTATAATTCTGCAAAGTAGGATCCTAGTTGTAGAGGCAGAAATACGGATACTTCGAGTTAAATGATTCACTCTCAAATAAACAGATCCAGTCATTCTGATACACCACATTACACCACACAGTATTTTTATAGGCTTCTCTTTCCTTGGGTCTGCAGTGAGTTAGCTGAGAATAGAACCATATTTACTCCTGTGGTGTGGGGAAAGTGCTGCTTGAACACAGCTGAATCTTCTGTCACAGTGAATACCCACAGGACTCTGAAAGTTCCAAGAACTCACCCATAACTCACTACATCCTCAATGCACCTCTTTCCAACCCTTCTTTGCATCCCAAGAGAAAACAAGATCAGCTGGGAGAGTTGGCACCAAGAAAAATCCACCTCACAGCAAACATTCTTCTTGTCCCTAAGGATTCTTCATCAGAGCTTTCCGCTGCACCCGCTCATAGGGCAGACAATGTGCTACACCAGCTGTTTAACACGAGAGGCTCTCTCTCCCCAGAGACCACAGACAAGCTCCTGATCCGTGCAGTATGTCTCCATTAGCCAAGCAGCCAGCTTTGGGTTCACTTTCTAATTCCATATTCCTGAGTGCATTAGCTACAAGCCTGCCAGAAGCCCAGGACACCACTTTTCCACGAGCAGAGGCAAGTGCTTCACACATACGCACTGAGACCTGGTTTTCCAAGGATCTCATGCCACAGAGGCTTTTCACCACCAGAATCTGTGCGACTTAACTGTAAATCATGCTGAGATACCATGCTGAGTCAGCCAAGAAGGTGAGTAAGCAGGAGCAGGCATGACTGGGATAGAGGGGCTGACGAGGGGGAGGGCAGTCTTCCAAGTCCTGATATCCACAGGGGCGAGAGAAAGGAGATATAGTACAGCAAGCAAGTAAGAACTTGGACTAACTGGCTTTGAATCTTGGTACTGCTCCTTAGCAAATCTCTGACCTTGGACAGCTTAAAAATGTTCTTGTGCCTCAGAGGCAATAAAAAACCTCCAGCTTGTTCTGTGGACAGGATGAGATAATGCTTGTAAAGTTTTTAGCACATGGCCTGGCCCATGGTATACTATAATTAATGGTCTTTACAAGCTGATTTCAGTCTCTAAGGGAAGACAAGGGCTGGTACACAGTGATCTGGTACACAGTAATCTCCTGTCAGAGGTATCTTCACAAAGAACAGCAGCTCCCAGTCCCTGGGCTCTCTTTCCAGGGGAATAATATCCCCGTTAACTCATATTGATCAAGACCTACAATATCCACTATGGGAGCCACTGGCTCCATGTGGCTACTGGGCCAATTCACCCCGAGATATAGAATAAGAACAAAATTCACACCAGATTTCAAAGAGTTAGTATGAAAGTAAGTAAATTATATTAATAATCTTTCTTATTTTACCAAAAGCTTGAAATTAACCTGTAGTTCCCTCCATATCTATAAGTTCTCCATCTACAGATCACAAACTCAACCAATTGTGCATCAAAAAAATTTTTTTTCAAAAAGCACCTGTGCAAAACATCTTTAGATGTGTTCCTTGTCACCATTCCCTAAACAGTCAAGTTTAACAACTGTTAACATTTTATTTGGTATTATAATTAATCTAGAGATGGTTTAAAGTATACAAGAAAATATGAGCAGATTATATGCAAATACTATGCCATTTTATGGCTTGATTGTCCGTGGATTTTTGCTATTCATGGGGGACCCTGCAACCAATTCCCTACATGTACTGAAGGATAACTACATTTTGATTATAATGTATTAAATAAAACTTTAAAATTAATATCACATCTCTTTTAACCTTTTAATGAGGCTATTAGAAAAATTAGGTAGGCGTAAGAGTCAGGTTGGCATACATGGCTCATATTACATTTCTACTGGACCAGGTTAATTTAGGCCAGAGAGTCTTTCAACCGACAGGTTAGATTCAGAGTCTGGTACTGTTTAAATGCTTGTGTTCCCTCCAAAACTCATGTTAGGACTTATTTCATGTTTGGTCTGTCTAATCCCTGTCTGTCTAAGCCCTGAGAGTAGCAAGGGTTTTAAACAGCTAGATGACCACAACAAAAGCATAAACTTTGGCTACCTCTGCAAGATGTACAAGTCTTGTCCAACCTTTGAAATCCCTTGGAAGCCACCCCAGGTTATGCCTGCAACACACCTTACAAGCACTCCATGGCAGTTGCCCATGTTGTCTATTTACTTCAACAGCAGAAATATCTTACCTCTGTTATCAGGCATTGCATGATAAGCCAGGCTCTCACAAACTGGGATCCGGAGGAGATGGGGGCACTCCTCTACTGTTGAGGCACCAAGCCATTCTACTTTGTGCTTCGTACATCACTGGGTTGAAGCTCTTCACAGATTCAGCTGGCTGATACACTGAGCTCACTCTTGGGTATGTCTTCTCCACTTCACAAATCCTGGCACACACTGAGCATTTCCCTGTTGTGTGTCTAATAAAGAAGAATGCATTTCTATCTGAAGCCCTGAGCCTCACCATTCTCATTGCCCTCTTGTGCTCTGTCTACCTCATGGGGTATCAAGTTGCCTAACAAGCCATTGAGTAACAACACTGGCTTCTAGTGAGTCACTTAAGAAAGCTAGTTGAGAGATGGAGTTAGAAGAACAGCAAGACAGTACATTATGCAGGTTTTTACTATATGTCAATCCACTGATTCCCATGTGAAAATGGACAATTATAGGAGGCAAGGGGAAAATGAGATGAGGCCAAGATCTGAGCAAATGCTGGTTAAATGAGCCAGCCATTACCAAGTCCAGTGTAACTTCAGAAGATGCAGATGTGATCTAACCTCTCCAGAAAACACTTCCCGTATCACAACCTTAAGAAGGATAATAATAACCACTTACTAGTTTAATACTTGTTAAGCCTCTACAGTGTTTCAGATGCTTCTCTGAGTGCGAGGGACCCAGGAGTAAACAAAGTAGGCAGAGCGCTTATTCTCACAGTGAAGAGGCCAACTCCTGTTAGGCTAGTGTATGCCACTCAAGTATTGCAGCTCAAAGCAGCCAGTCTAAGAGAATGGAGGACACTCTCCAAAGTTTCAGAGACAAAGTGTGCAGCTTTGTTCTAAACCTGGTGGACTGGCCTGGGATTTTTCCTCTAAGGGGCTGATAAAAGACCTGGTTGGAAGCCAGCTTTTATGCCCTAGTTACAGAATGTTCTTGAAGATAGGGTGGAGTTACATTTTACCCTCACACCACTGGTCACAAGCTTACAATTCTCATTGGCTAGTACAGCATATAAACTACAACCTCATTGGTTAGAACAGCACATGTTTCCACCTAAAACAGGTGCAAGTGCAACAATCCTTTTTAGCAACCAAGGTGCTTCTAACCTCAAGCAAGAGGAGTCTTCTAAGGTTCCAAGCCACAACTGTAATAAAAGCTGCAGAACACCGGCTTCTCTGCAGTAAAAGTAACAAAGTTTGCAAAGTTAAACAGTGGAGGGCAGGTCTACCTCCCAGCCTTCCAAGAAGTAAGCTAGAGCTTTACTTGACTGGAGGGTTTTACAGATTTGGTTTTCCTCTTTCAGTGGACTTTGGGAGACCACTAAGGAGTTAAAAGGTGATACTTGCTAGAATGGAGATATCAGGGGTTGCAATTTTATACATGATAACCAGAATGTGTTAGCGATACAGTGATCTGGTCCCAGAGATCTGGAAAGACCATTCCAGAGAAAATAAGCCTAAGTGTGCTCTCCATGGCCAGGAGCCCTGGAGCTAAAGGAGCTACAAAGAAGAAAAGGAGACCAGGTCAGAGAAAAAACAAGTGGGCACACTTACAGCTCTTTCACTATAAGACATTTTAGCCCCTTGCATCCCATCTGAAAAGAAATAATCAAACATCTTGTGGTTGTTTTACAAAATTAAAAACTACAATGACAAAACTTCTCCCCCAAACAGAGACCTTTAGAACTCTTCTCCACCAAGTCCAAGACAACATAATGTCTGTACATTTTATTTTGGCTCTTGTTAATAAATATTTTGAACCATGGCTCTTGTTAATAAATATATTTCTAATCATTTTGTAAATGCTTGTATTTATGCATTTTGTGCTTCAATTAACAATTGGTATGGAGTATTTTCTTTATTATATCATTTAACTAACTTTTTGCTATATTAAAAATAATAGTTGTATATTGATTTGAAGTTGGCCACTATACTATTTTTATTTTCTTTAAAATAGATATATTTCTGATATATAAATTCTATAGCAAGCACAATGCCACATTTTGCTATTTATCCCATATAACCTGATGTACAACTTTACTACTAGGACCGTTTGTGTTGGCTGATACTGGACTTTGGCAAGCCTTTAGTTCTGCATTTGCTTGTGTCTCACAGTAGCCCTTTTAGTTAAGTGTTGTTGTTCTTATTGTGTATGCAATAAAATAAAACTTAGGACGATAATTTCAAAACAAAATGTCACTGAATTCTTCATGTTCTTCTGTCCTCTCTCCCTGTAAAGAAAGAGAATAGCATCTCCTGATTGAGCGTTAGGATATTACAAGTAAATAAGAGCAGATGCATAATCCAAACATTCAGAAATGTACAGGACACGTTCAAACTTCAGGTAAGTCAACAGTACAGGAAATGTGATCGCCTGCTTCCTCAGATAGCTAAAATCATTTGTGGAAGAAAGGAGCCTTAACCGAAAGCTTTGGAAAATGAAATAAAATCTTTCAAGGTCATTCAGCATCAAGGCTCTGAAAGAGAAAATTAGTGGACCAAGTATAGAGGTGCCTACAGCTTCTTTTATTCATTCATTCTATTCATTTGTTCATTTAATATACTTTTTAATATCCATTGGCTATGCTACATATTTGTTGACACTATTATATATTAACCTTCTCTAGCTCTAATCTCCTGTTGGTAGTGTAACCTCATAATAAATTTAACTTTTCTAGGGTTAGAGGTCCCATTTGACCCTGCTATTCCCCTACTGGGGATGCTCCCAAAAGAATTAAGAGCATCATACCACAGAGACATACATGCATCCATCTCTATAGTGACATAGCTCAAAATAGCTAAATCTTGGAAACCAGCCAAAAAGCCCATCAATTGGTGACTAGATGAAGAAGATGTGGATTTTTTTTATATAAAACAGGGGACTAATAGTCCATAAAGAAAGAAACTTGAGACATTTATAACTAAATGGATACTCCTTGAGGCCATACTCATAAGTGAAGTAAATAAGATGCATATCTGTAAATACTGATTGTTTTTATAGTTTGAGAAACTGAAGGTGTAAATAAGGACTGAAATATACAATAGGGATTGTGTGACAAGAAGAAAATGTTCTAAGGGAAAAAAAATAAAAAAGAAAATGTTCAAAGGGGAATGAAAACTGGAGGGAGGGTGAAAGAAAGAAAGGAAGGAAAATTGGAAGAAAAAATGGAAAAACAAAGCCTATTAATGTGGGAGGAAGGGTGACTGGAGCGCAGAAAATTGGGAAAAAGAGGAATCAAGATATATCATGTACAGGTACAAATTCTCACTGATGAGTATGACCATGTTTCTACCTTATGTGTAACAATAAACTCAATAATTTTTTTAAAAGAGATTTTTCTTTAAAAAAGAAAACTTCAACTTCTCTTAAAAAAAGACTACACACAATAGTCAGAAGATGCAGATTTAATTAAGAAAGTCATTATTTGATCATTGTACAAAATACTTAATCTTTTTATTTTCTCAGAATTTAAAGAAGATGACAGTGACATCATTCTGACCTCATAATTCTGCAGTAGAGATTCCCTAATACAAAGTATCTAAGAGAAGCTAGTAGCCAGTGAGATTTATGAAGTGCTTATGAATATGAATTGTGGGTAAAGTCTTTTGTTCTAGTCTTTTGTTTTTTCTATTATAATAGAACAGATGAAACCGAGTAACTTCCAAAGAAAATAAATGTATTTCATATAGTTGTGGAAACTGGGAAATCTAAGATAGAAGGATACCATCTGTTAGGACATTGAAGACTTCATACAGGGAGAAGCAGGGATTCTCAGATCTTTTTTCTTAGAAAGCCACCAATCCCACCATCAAAATCCCTTTTCATGATCACATCTAACCTTAACTACTTCTCAAAGGACTCCAGCACCATCAGCATATAATTTGGGAGCAAAGTTTTCCAATATGATCTTTTAAGGGCATACTCTCAAACTATAGCACAGGATTCAGTTTACTACTAGAATGTGGAAGAAAAAGGTAAGGAAGACACAGAAAGCTCACGTAGCCTTCATTTTCTCATGCTTTGTGAAATATTTCTCATTTTTGGGAAGTATTACCTCTTGAGATGAAGTACATTCCCACTGAAATATAAAGCCTAGGGCCTCATTAGCTCACATCTAAAATGTTAGACACTTGATGGACTGGGGATTTAGCTCAGTGGTTCCAGTACCTGTCTTGCAAGTGTAAGGACCCAGGTTCAATCCCCGGTTAACCACATACCATACTGGGCGTGGAGACTCACACCCAGCAGCAATCAGTACCACGTACCACAGTGCCAGGCACGGTGGCTCACACCTGTAATCCCAGCATTAGGGAGGCAGAGGCAGGAGGATTGCTGTGATGTGAGTTTGAGGCTGAGCTCAGGGCCAGCCTGAACTACAAAGCGAGACTCTGTCTCAAAAACATTTTTTTAAGTAAAAAAATAAAATAAAATAAAATAAAATGGAGATGCTCGAAAGCAAGACGTGAAATCCAAAACTATTTTGTGCAGTCCAAGCAACAGATTGTTTTCATGCACACAATGATGTAAATTGGGGGTATCTTTAAGAGGGATTGTGTTTCTGCAGCCTTTCTTTTGTTGCATTATAACTGTTTCTTCTCTGAAGCTAGTTCTCAAACAAGAGCTGGTATGGTCCTACATGGAAAAATAGGCAGGATCTTTTAAGCCTTTGTTGTAGGATTTAAAACTGAAAATACAAGGGAATTCACCAAAAGTACTGAAAGCAACTAGCTTTCCAAGGGAATCCTGAAACTCTGGAAAGGGTACACCAGAATGACTAGGTAAAGGTAAATCTCCTTCCTTTAGAGTAAGGTATTTTCTATAATTTAAGCAGCATTTAACCAACAAATTATTGCATGCCCTCATGGGTATGTTTGTTCTCATGGAAGCCATGTTTGAAGCAGGATCCAGAACTGATATTAGATCCACCCCTCCTTGACTAGAAAATTAGAATGATGAACTGACCTTAAGTTGGTAAAATTCCTCAGACTCCTATATTGATATCCCATGCATAACACTATGTAAAGATGGAGAACCCAGACTTTGACAAGCATTGAACCTAAGAGAGCTAAGTGAAACCTACACATATCAGTGAGTACACTGAAAACCACTGGCTGGAACATATCGGATGGTTACTTGTATGCTATGTGGATATTTTATGAAAGACTTAAAAAATGGAAGGGCTGTCTTTCATTTGTATACCTAAAAGAAAAGGAGGTTTTAAAAAACACATACATACCGGCGCCAGGGTTGGAGCTTACTGGCCTCCAGGTCGAAACTGGAAGAGCGCCCAGGGATGGAGTTTAGCAGCGGACAACTCTGGAAACAGCGACTGCGGCACCGAATCTGCGCCGGGGTTGGAGTTTACTGGCCTCCAGGTCCATGCCGGAAGAGCACCCGGGGACTGGAGTTAGCAGCCGGCGGCTCGGGAAACGGCAACTGCGGCACCGAATCTGCGCCAGGGTTGGAGCTTGCTGGCCTCCAGGCCCATTCCGGGAGAGCGCCAGGAACTGAGTTTAGCAGCGGGCGGCTCGGGAAACGGAGACTGCCGCACCGAGTCTGCGTCACCAAATCTACGTCACCAAATCTGCGTCTCCAAATCTGCATCACAAAATCTGCGTCACCAAATCTGCATCACCAAATCTGCGTCACAGAATCTGCACTGAGGTTGGAGCTTACTGGCCTCCAGGCCCACGCTGGAAGAGCACCCAGGTCCTGAGGTTAGCAGCGGGTGGCTCGGGAAACAGCAAATGTGCCACTGAATCTGCGCCGGGGTTGGAGCTTACTGGCCTCCATGCCCACGCCGGAAGAGCGCCCAAGGACTGAGTTTGACAGCGGGCGGCTCGGAAACGGCGACTGCGGCACCAAGTCTGCATCACCGAATCTGCGTTGGGGATAGAGGTTACTGACCCCCAGGCCCACACCAGAAGAGTTCCCAGGGACTGAGGTTAGCAGGTCAGAGTCTGACTTTCTCCACAGAAACTGCAGAAGCACATCCAGTCAGCTTGTATTGGTGAGTATGTGGGCCTTTTGGAACAACAGCCCTTACCATTGCAGGTGCACAGGGCCTACAGCCTACTGGCCGCCAGGCTGACTGCACAAGTGAGCCCAGAGATTCTGTATTGCTGAGCAGGTGGGCCCATTGGAACCTCAGGCAGCACCATTGTAGCAGTTCAGGAGCCACAGTCTTCCTGCCTGTAAAGCAGATAGGAGAAGGTGTTCTGACAGTATTGATTGAGTGCCTCATATGGTGTGCCAGAACTAGGGGTTTTTCGTGAGGTCCCAATACAGACAGCAAAGAACAACCCAGTAAACACTGCTATCTTAAGGTTCCTATTAGGAGGAAAGTGACTTGAAACAAACAGTGCCAGAAAACAGGGCAGGTCAGAGATGAGGAAACACTCAAAGTCTCAGATACAAAGATCCTCACCTCCAGGTAACACAGGGGGAAGGGAAATAGAGAAATTTGAAGGCCAGTCTCCAGGGACCTCAGAAATGGTAACCAAACCAGATCTAGTAAAATGGAAATCAGAATTTATCTCTGAGATTAAAGCAGAGATATAAAACATAGTCAATATGATGACTAATAAAGCTAAAGGGGAAATCATGGAGTTGATAGAATCCAAGATAGCAAAAGCAATGGAACCTTTTAAACACCTACAAGGAGAAGTCCAGGAAATTAAGAAAGAAAATGAAAGTTTGTGCAATAGAATGAATTTGGCAGAAGACCGAATTTCAGAGGTAGAAGACAGGATCTCAACCAATGAACTGGAAAGGCATAATCTATGGAAAAAAGTAAGTGATAATGAAAAGTCAATCCAACAGCTCCTAGATGATTCAAAGAAGAATAACATAAGAGGGCCAGGGATATAGCTCAGTGGTTCTGGCGCCTGTCTTGCAAGCAAAAGGACCCGGGTTCAATCCCCAGTAACCGCATAACAATACTGGGCATAGAGACTCACGCCCAGCAGCAACCAGTACCACATACCACAGTGCCGGGTGTGGTGGCTCATGCCTGTAATCCCAGGACTTGGGAGGCAGAGGCAGGAGGACTGCTGTAA
>PVIR01031384.1:0-19494 GCA_004026965.1 Petromus typicus
TTTTAATGCACCATCACCTTCTTGACTGTCAGCATCTGCCAGGTCCTGGCCTTCAATTTATCTCATTCAGTAAAGTCCCAAGATTCTACTACAGAGGAAGGGGGAACCAACTTAGAGAGTCAATAAGATGGCAATAATTTTATTCTACTAAACCCATCATAAAAGGAGAAGTGCCTAGGGACCTAGCTTAGAGGCAGTGTGCCTGCCTTGCAAACACAAGGTTGTGAGCTTGACCCCTGCCATCAAAATGAATGAAGAAATACATTGTTTTAAAAAAAGGATAGAGTTGGAATCGATTAGATTAAACAATGTAGCTGCTGTTAATAATTTATTGTTTATTTGGGGGGTAGGGCTGGGGATTTAGCTCAGTGGTTCTGCATCTGCCTTGCAAGCACAAGGTCCTTAATCTGATCCCCCATAACCACATACAACAATGCCAGCTGTGGTGACTCACAGTTATTAGCAATCAACACCATACACCACAATGCTGGGTGTGGTGGCTCACGCTTGTAATCCCAGCACTGGGGAGGCAGAGGCAGGAGGATTGCTGTGAGTTAGAGATTAGTCTGGGCTACACAGTGAGCTCAGGGCCAGCCTGAACTACAAAGCAAGACCCTGTCTCAAAAAAAAAAAAAAAAAAAAAAGAACTAGCAGGTGCCAGATTGGGTCTTGAAAGTTGAAGTCAACAAAAAAGGGTAGCTAAGCTATATCTGTCAAATGAGAAAGTAAAGGCTACACACATATGAAAATGCTATTTATTCAGAAAAGTACAAGATTTACTTGGGATGACTTTTGTGAAAAAGAAAACAGTTGTTCCTTTTCTTTTAAAGGAGCCTTGCTACAGAGTTGGGTCTTGTGTGGTTAACAAGAGTGTGAGGATTACATCTGTCTTCACCCTCATCAGTGAATAAAGGTTTCCAAGTTCACAGGAGACAGCTTTCACAGATACACACGAATGACCCTGACAGAGGGGATGTGAGTCTTGGGACATTGGGATCTCTGACATACATATACATAACTCAAGAATAAGCATGTAAATACACAAACTGAGGACATTCAAATTCATTTTCTACATGATTCTGTTTATAATGTTATGCTTTCTAGTTAGCTGTTCCTTCCAGGTAATATATTCTTTGTTGATCATATTTTCCCTTGGAGACTTTTGAGGACAGAATATGATTGTCCCTTAAAAATGAAGATAGTATGGGCCGGGGATTTAGCTCAGTGGTTCTGGCGCCTGTCTTGGAAGCGCAAGGACCCGGGTTCGATCCCGGTAACCACATACCTATACTGGGTGTGGAGACTCACGCCCAGCAGCAACCAGTACCACATACCACAGTGCCGGGCGTGGTGGCTCATGCCTGTAATCCCAGTGCTCGGGAGGCAGAGGCAGGAGGATTGCTGTAAAGTGAGTTTGAGGCTGAGCTCAGGGCCAGCCTGAACTACAAAGCGAGACCCTGTCTCAAAAAAAAAAAAAAAAAATGAAGCTAGTAAATCTTGAGAAAATACTTAATTTCTTAGGAAGGCTTAATTGAGTATTAATTTGATGATATAATTTATGTAATTATGATTAGATATATGTACATGATTCAGCTTGGCTTGAATTTTTCAGTTATCCATTCTCAACTCTATGTAATTTATTGAGTAATTTTTTAAAGTAAAAAAATGTAGAATGTCACATAAGAATATGGCTCAGCTGGCATGGCTCCCTTGCTGGTAATTTTAGTTAATTTGGCGATGATTTAATGTGTTTAAGTTGTTTTGCACTGTAAATAGACTCCCCTCACTTAGGAAGACACCTGCAGCAATGTGGCCACGCACAGAGGGGAGTGTCAGGGGAGGAGGAGCCATGCTTCCCTCATCCATACAGAAAAGTTTCAGGTTTTCTAGCAGACTTCCTTCCCCTCACGTCCCATTGGCCAGTTTGAACAATTCTGAAACATTCCATACCATTTGTCATGAGATTTAAACAGTTATTTTCAAAGTTTACTGTTAATATGAAAGTTAAATTGTGAAACTGAAAAAAAGGAAAATCCTAGTGTCTCACATGGACATTTAAATCCACTATGGCCAACCCATAATTTTAGATCTGGGCAGAAATCATAAGCAATTTAAGTAATTTTCACCAAAATTACCTCAGTAAAGTTCATGTACTTCAAGTGCTTAAGAATCAACTTTCATTCAGCTCAGTGCCTTATTCTGACAATTTAGTGTATTTTTCCACAAATTTGGAATTTTAAACCTGATGACATGTGTAAATACTATGATTATCTCAGTGTCAATATTATGTTTAAAAATAATCTTGCCTGAAGCAAAGGGATCTTATATTTTAAAAGTCATGCATTTGTGGCTAGGGTCACTTACATTTCTTTAGCTTTTACTATATTTTGACATACTTACTCTTGAGCAAGGGAAAGCACAAGGATGTGATTATTACAGCCAACTTCCTACCAGTTACCATGTCATTTTCTACTGCAAATATCTTGGAGGTCTGGGAAGTTCTCCAAATCATTCACTAATGTATAAAACAGCTGGAGGCCAAATATATTAATTTACTAATAAGATCTAGATGTTAAAGTATAGACAATAGATACTTCAAGAGAATAATATTTTATATACCCTTGAATCCATGAGTATTTGCAAAATGTAAGCTTTTTAAAGTAATCCTATTTATATCAAAGAGTGATTAGTCTGAGTTCTCTCTGGTAAACTGTTATATTTAAATATTGAAAATTTTCTGTTAAAGTGATTTTAGTTCTGTTTGCAACTGGCAGCATCAATTTAGATTATGTGCAATAAAATGCACCAATATAGCATCTAATAGTAATTTAGATACCAGCAATCCCCTGAGATCTGCTCATTGCTGGGGGATGCTGCATTCTTCATAATGCCAGTCAGAGTGACAAAGCAAATGGACTGAAGGAAAAATCCTAGAAATAGTTTATTTTTATGTCCTATAGAGAAAATGTACTGATTTAATAATTTGTTTTTAAATGTAGTCATAAAGAGCCAGGCATGGTGGCTCACGCCTATATCCCAGCACTCAGGAGGCAGAGGCAGGAGGATTGCTGTGAATTTCAGGCCAACCTGGGTTACTTATGAGTTTAAGTCCAGTCTGAACTATCAAGCCAATATCCTGTTAAAAAAAAAAATCAATGCATCTAGATAGTAAAATTACAAGTGGTCTATACCATGGTATGAATTAAGAAATAAAAATAGTACTTTCCTACAAACTGCACATTCCTTCCTATAGAAGTATGTATTAAAAACACATTCTTTTATAAGTGCTCAAAATATTTTATGTCTTAAAAATCATATGAATGTATGTTCTTATTTAGCCCAACATAGGATTTTTTCAAATACATTCTATAACCTAGTATTAAAATTTTTTAAATCTTGAAAATTTTCTTCGTCACCACATACATACCTATGACATACTTATTCATGCCACAGATATTTATTAAGTGCTACCATCTTAAGCACTAGGAGTAAAAAGATACAATGCACGAAGACTTTCATAGAACTTATAGTAAGGGTGCAAGTCTACACATTTTTTTGAAAAGATAATTCAGACTACAGTAAGTACTAGAGGGTATAAAATCAGAAATGCCTATAGTGGGCATATGGACATATGATTTGTCCCTGTTAGGGTCTCGCTTTGTAGCGCAGGCTGGCCCTGAGCTCAACCTCAAACTCACATCACAGCAATCCTCCTGCCTCCTGAGTGCTGGGATTACAGGCCTGAGCCACCACGCCCGGCACTGTGGTATGTGGTACTGATTGCTACTAGGCGTGAGTCTCCACACCCAGTATGGTATGTGGTTACCGGGGATCGAACCTGGGTCCTTGCGCTTGCAAGACAGGCGCTGGAACCACTGAGCTAAATTCTCAGCCCAAAAAATAGACTTTTGAGAACTATAAAGTCATTTCTTAGATATAACACCAAAATAAATTGCACATAAGAAGAAAACAGATAAATTGCCCTTCATCAAAATAAGGAGTTTATCTTTAAGACACATTGCTAAAACAACAAAAAGACAAAGTACATACTGGAGATTATATTTGTAAATCATAATATTTTAGAAATCCTGTACCTCAAATATACAAAGAACACTTAAAACTCAATTATAAGTAATTAAATAACTTTTCAAATAGGTAAAGAATTTGAATAGACCTTTCATCGATGTATCTAGATATTCCTCAAAATCTCCTGTGCTCATAGGTAGGGATTTTTGGAAGTGGCTGGCTCTAAAGCATGTGAATGTGGTTCAAAGTGTGTGAATTCAGATTAAGGGCGTGACATGTGGATTAGTCCAGTGATTGGTTTAGCATTATTCTGCATGTAGGTAAAAGGAATCCCCACCCTGGGTGTGAGGACACCAATCAAAGGACCTGTAGCATGGATGGACTATAAGAGGAGAAGAAGGAAGGCAGCCTCAATGCTGGCTCCCTTCTGCGTGTTCTGCCATGGACTGTTACTCTTCTGTGATGTTCTGCTATGCCATCCTGCCTTGGAGCCAGCCGCCAAACCTCTACAAAATATTAGCCAAAATAAACCTTTCTTCCTTTAGTTTGTGAGTGTTGGGTATTTTGTCCCAGAAACAAGAAAATTAAGAATTAAAAAAGATAGATGGCAAGTAATTATGTTAGAAGATGTCCATTATTCATTATAGAAGTATAAATTAAAAGTATAATCCAATACCTCTATATACCTGTTCAAATGTTTCAAATAAAAAGACTAACTATACCAAGTATTGGCAAGAATGAGAAACATTTGAAACTTCAAACATTGTTGGTGGAAATGTGAAATGGTACAGTCACTTTGAAAAACAATTTGGCAGTTTCTTACAAAGTTAAATATGTACACCCTATCCAATCCAGACATTCTACCTCTGGGTATTTACCAAAAGAAAAATCATATGTCCATAGAAAGACATTCTCTATAGGCATGTTCATAGCAGCTTTATTGTAATATGCAAGCACTGGAAACAATCCAAAGATCCATCAACAGACCAATAAATAACCAAACTGTGTCAATGTATAACCATTTAAGGGACTTCTACTCAATTATGGCAAGTGAATTCACTGTTTTCAGATGACAAGAGCATGAATAAATCTCAAAATACACTGAGTGAAAGAAAAAAGACAAAAAAGTATATAGAATGCATCAAATTGCATGTATTAAATACATGCAAGATATAGCAATTAGACCTCAATATAGCTGCAAAAATATCTACTGTATAGTTCCATTTAAACAAATTATAAAGAAGCAAACTAACCTACAGTGACAGAAAGCAAAAGTGGCTGCCTGGTGGAGCTGAAGGAATGTGAGAAAGGTATTACAAGGGAGAGTTGAGGAAATGGGATGTATGTTCATCTTGAGTGTGGTGATGCTTTCACAGAGGTACACGTCAAAACTTACCAGATTTTTCATTTTATACAGTACAGTTTTTTGTATGTCAATAAAGTTGCATTGTTATTTTTGCTTCTGTGGCAAATTTTAAGGCAGAGGTTGAACTAAAAATTTGTATCATCGTAGTAATTGTGACAGTTCCTGTATTTTTCTTTACGAGCTTGTGATCTCCCTATATATATTAATGAAAAGAGGGCTCCTGAGATTCACAACTCTAAATTTTAGAGTTAAGATTCTCCACTGTGACAGCCATTGTTGATAGCCTTCCTCAAGCTGTCTTCCTTTACCGTCAAAGTTCACCCTTAATTGTAAGCTGATAATGCCTCAACTTGTAACCAAATCACATCTAAGCACATCTGCATAAAAAATTACTGTGGGTATTCTCTGGAAGATTTAAGGGACACATGTAAGGAAATGTCCTCTCTTCCTAGTTTAGAATTTGGTAAAGATGTGACGTCTACATCTGTGAGAACCTTATTTTGCAAGGAGGAGGAGAACTCACCCTGAAACCCTGATAATGCTGAGCTGCTGAATTAACTAATGTTAGAACTGGTTAATACCTCTAGATTTTTTGTAATATGGAATAGTACATTTTTCATTTTTAAAAAGTCCTTTAGTCAGGTATTTTGTTACTTGCAGAGGAAACAGACATTTAACTCTATTATTAATAAATTTTAAAAGACCTAAAGTTATAATCTGAACATGGGCAGTTGCAGTTTAACAACTAAATTTTTAGTCGTATTTAATTGTGACAGTTGCGACTGACAAGTTCCCGGAGGAGAGGAAAGAGGGAGAGGAAGGGGAGGAGGAAGAGGCAAGGCGAACCCGAAGCAACTCAGGAGCTGTCCTGTTGGGGCAGGGGGGACATGAAGAACAGAGGAACACGTGACCATGTGTGTCTCCAGTTCTTTCTCACACGGCCCAGGACTCAGTGGCACCAAGCACTTGCCTAAATTGTTGCCCTTAGTATCAGTGAGTGCAGCATCCAAACCCACACCGCACTACACCTTACCACACCTGTCGGAGATGTTTCCCTAGACTGCAAAATTAGTTTGTTGAAGCAACAGCCCAGCACCTCACCTCTGTGAGGCAGCTGAGGTTTATCCTGCTACTTGATAAAAGAAACAATTTGCACTTGGAGGTCAAAGCGAAGATTTTATAGTCCTGTAAACCAATCACCAAAGAAAAGTAGGTAGAGAGAAGTATTAAAACAACATGTCCCGCTAGATTTAGATTTTTATACTATACATTGCTTTGAGGCAACAACCACTATTTAAACTGAAATATGCGAATGTGTAGAAGAGCAAGCAAACAAAAGTACCCTCCTTTTATAGAGCATTGTAACAAATCAGTGGCTTCTTCCTTTGTATATTCAATGTACTAGCTCTGGATGAGATATCTATGGGCTTTAAACGCCCATATAGATGTTCAGAACCCCCACTACCGGCAAAGGAGCCCCCAGAGCAATCGGCCACGCTAACCTTCGGGCACTCAACTACCGGTTTCGACACCGGGAGGGGCGTGGCCACTGACCGGAAGAGGCGTAACCCTGAGGGAGCGCCTAGGCGCAGACCCCTGGTGCAGCGCTTCCTTTTCCGCGCATTCTCTGAAGGTCCCGGGTGTTTGGGCCGCGGTTAGCCATGCCTTCAGGGCGGCGGAAGCCCCTGCGGTCGGTCACTGGGCTCTTTGAGGTGAGAGTTCCCACGGCCTTAGTTGCTGTCCTCCTAGCTGAGTTCCTTCGCCAGACCCGGCCCATTTATTCCAGCGGCCTCGGATCCTCGCCTTGGCAGTGCCTGTGCACCGGGCCACAAGCTTTCTTTGCCTTATTTTGTAACCACCTGCGAGGCTTAACTGATTCGCAGTAAACGCTCCTTTGACTGTCTACACAGCTAAGAAATTAGTAAAAGGCGTGGATTAGTGGAGAGGCGTGTTCCCTGCTTTACACCCGCGCCTGGGGCGGTTCCTCTTGTTTACGCTGCAAAGCGGTTTGGGACCTTAGTGGCTTCCTGTTCCTGAGATAGCGGGTTTTTTTTGCCTCAGGAGAGTACAAAGGCAGAGTTCACTGTCTCTAAGGTGTTGAGACACCGGTGTGAGTGGTTGGAGTGTGCAGTTTACTGATAATATCGGTCTAAAGGACAGGAATCGTTGGTATTCTTGAAGCAGTCATGCAAAGAAGTGCAAGTATAGAAGGCCCTTAACCTGCATATTCGTAAATTCCTAGATGCTTGCACTTTTATGAAAAATATGTATTTCTGGATAGAAGAAACCGCTGGGATTCTCCCAATACTGTGAAAGAGACGGAGAGGAGGGAGAAAGGAAGGAAGGAAAACACTCGACAGCTAAGTGAAAGTGTTATCTGTTTAAAAACTGTTATCTGTTTAAAAACTGTTCTAGTTTGGCGAGGTGCGTGGCTGTAATTCAGGTGCCTTGCGAAAATGAAGCAGCGCGATCCCAGTTCAAGTTCTAACTAAACGAGACTCGCTCTCAAAAAATATGGGCTAGAGATGTAGCACAGTGCTGGAGATGTAGCACAGTGCTGAGGCTGGTTAGATCCTGTATCGGCGGAAAAATGTTTTATAAAAAAAAAATTGGCAACGCATGAACATCGTGAAACAGTAAATGTGAAAGGATGCACTAATTTATATCTGCTATATTAAAAATACTGTAATATCTCTTCCTTGTCTCATTAGAAGTACTGTCTGAAATTGTGTCCATACATTTGCATTTCCAGACATTAATTTTCTTACGTGTTAAATATGCATCATTTACTTCTCATGAATTTAAACTGAGTTTTAGTCAGATTGGAATTAATTCACTTCCAGTATTTTGTGTTCTGTATTTTTGTTATTGACTGTGTGATAACTTCAGCACTTAAGGGGGTGAAAGTGATAAATGATTGGGCAAGGCTCGGCTTTATGTGTGTTCATAAATCATTTGCAGTAGCTGTCTGGTTCAGTGATTTATTCTCCTGGGGTACTCGAGGACATGATTTGTGACCCTGGCCATCCCCTTTGCAGTACTTAGTGTTTTTAGTCAACTTATCAACATGAAGTACCCTTTCTCAAAAGCCACTAGATCTTCAACCTAATGGTGGTCTGCATGCTTGTTTTTATACCCCTAACCTTTAACATGACTAACAGTTCATCCCTGTCAAATTGTGAGGCAGAAAAAGCCATGACTTAGCACTCATAGAACCATTGTATCTTAAAATCAATACTGCCACAATGATAAGATAAAATGTTCCCACCATTTTTTCTACTTTTGCTAATGACTCACGTTTCCAGTTTCAAAAGAAACTCATTTATGGAATTAAAAGAGTTGAAAGGTTGCAAACTCTGATTGTGTCTATGGTTCCTAATGAAATTCATATTGGACTGTACCCACGTAGAGATGACAAATAAATTGAAGTACAAATAATTAAAATATTTACTTTCTAGATAAAACAAAGTATGCATTTTGAAGATATATGAAGGTTGTGAACAAATGTTTTTCAAAAACTTGTCCTAGAAGATGGCTGAAGAAAATTGCTGTGACTACAATTTTGCATGTAACAAGGTACTGTGTAGACTACCTCCTCCTTCCTTTCTCAGTAAAGGGCAGTGGCCAAAATGTGTACTGTATTAACATAGATAAGCTTAATAACTGGCACAATGATGAGTTAAATTTTTGCCGTTTACCCAGCAGAGGGTCTCTTTGAAGAAAGCACTTTAAGACTGAGATGCCAGTAATCTAATGATGATGTCCACTATTGAAAATAAAACATTTTTTATGGAAATGAGTGAGATATTTCTCTTCAGCCTGTAGGTAGCTACAGATGAATGCATAAGACCTTTGGTGGTGTTTGAAAATACTTCATTGCCTCTTGTAAGTAATTATGATTTCTCAGCCGACCACATCTATATGATAAACTCCATAGGTCTAGAACCAGTTCCTTTTGAAATTGCCTTTGCATTTCTGGGTTATGATTTTCTTTTTTCGGCATTAATTTTTTGAGGGAACTCTTACAGTTGATGTTAATGATTTCACTGCTGGTTTGTTTTTTCTTTTGGAGGTCTGGCATGCAACATTTTAGAAGGAACAATGAAGAATTGGTCAAGAAAACATGAACAGAGGCACATAATGCAACTATTTGATGTTGAAAATTAACAAATTATTTAGAAAAATAGACTTAATTGTTAAGTGTCAAATAATAAATTGTTTTAAAAACTTCTTGAAAGCATCTCTGTTTTTAATTTTTAGTCGGACCTACTTACAACCTACTTTAAGGATACTATTGTTAATAACTAGCTCATTTGTGGGTGGTGATTCTTATTAAAATGGACAGTGAGGTAGTCATTTCTAGTGCCTTTTTAGCTTTTGGGAAATTTCTTGCCCAGAAATTGCTCCCCCCTTCTATTGTACATAAAAAAATGGCTGATGGAAATTTCCCGAGTTCTTTAAATGCTTTTAGTTCCCCATTAAAAGTAAAGACTTCACCTATGACCTACAAATTTACTTTTATTTTTGAGAAAACCAAAAAAAAAAAAAAATACCCTCTAACATAATAACATTATGCTGTATTAAGGAACTTAGTGACTGGGCAGGCCATCAGTCTGTCTAGGACTAAATATTTACCAAAACTTTAAAACTGAATTCCTACCCAGGTGAAAGCTTATATTTAGTTAAATTATTTACTGTTGACTCCATACTTTATAGATAAAATGCTTTTATCAGGATCATAGTTTGCATAAGGCAGGCTCAGTTAAACTGTAAGTGTAAAGCAGCATCCTAATCACTTTCCATTAAAGGGAACACGTAAAAGCCATGTTGTCTTTTCTTCCCAGTGTTTGGAATATGGCAATTATGAAATTGATACTATAGTATCAATCCTGCTTTTTATGTTACTTTTAAAATAACACTGTTTTGTCTGTATCTTCTCTCAAAAGATCACATAAGATCACAAAAGATCACATAAATCAGTGTAAAGGCTCTGAGTTAAATTCCCAGTACCACCCAAAAAAAGGTTTTATGAAATTGGTGTGTTTTGATGTCCCCACTGTTTTTAAAACAAACCCAACAGAATTCTCCTTGGCCACTTCATTTTAAACTGTTCATATGCTTCTAAGTTTTACAATTCTGCTGTTGGTTTAGAGGTTTGTACTAGTGTTTATCCCACTAGCAATTTTTTAATGGACCATATTTTAGTTTTTAAATGATACTCTAATGTACTCCTGTACATGGTATTATCTAAAGCATTACTTCAAAATCATTCAAATGTACTTTTCCCCATTGTTGAAATAGGAGTGAAAAGTTTTCCTCACATTGCTTATTCATCACTAGAAAAAACAGTTCCAGGTCCATATGTGGCAATAAACTGTTGAAGCTGTTGTTGGCACCGAGTCAGATAAAGATCTCTTTGTTCTAAATACTCTTCATTATATACTTCAAATGGAAATACTGCATTTGGAGCAACCCCAAATGCAGTGGCTCCTAAAATAAAGAAAAATACAGTATGAATGGGAAGTATTCCTTAACATGCTAAATATTGATCATATTTCAATCAAAATACTGTCATGGAGGTTTTTGGTTTTCTTTTTAAGTTTTGTTTTTGAGATACCATGTATTTCAGCCTCCTGAGTGCTCATATTATAGGCATGTGTCTCCATGCCTGGCTTTTCCAGTGAAGATTTAAAATCAAGTACTGACCAATTCAGTAGTTTTTCATTTTCTGCAGCATCTGGATTTGAACTCAGGACCTTGTGCTTGCCAGGCAGCTATGGTGCTGCTGAGCTACATCCCCAGACCCTCAATAGAATATTTGCCTATTATTTAAATCTGACTTTTTTGAAATTTAAAATGAGACCTCCAGTGAAGTGTAAGACATATTTGCCTAGTTCTTTATCTACTTTCCCCCTGCAATAAAATCAAGTGACCAGCTGTAACAATATGTTCTGGATCTGATCTATCATATTTTTCAAGACTTACACCTTGGTTCCTGTACCCTTTTTTTGCTTTTCTGGCTACATTGTCTGTACTGATCTCAGACTGCAGGAAGGTACTACCAGGTCATGTGTTGCTTTCTTTCTGTAGAATTATTAGTTTGCTACACACTATATGATTTTAATACCTTACATTTTTAAAAATATATATATCCCTTCCTTCTTAGACTGTTTTCTTCAGCTCAATTCTGTTTCTTTCATAATCTTAATAGTCAACATCTCAGAGTAGTTTATGTGTGACAACAACCTCCTACAACTTCTATAGTACTAAATGTAATCTTAAACTGTTTAGCATGTAATATAACTGATCAGTCTGTTCCCTTGGAAATCTTTCTTGGGTTTTGTAACGTCATACTGCATTTTCCTTCTCCATTTTAGACCCTGCTTCTCAGTCTCTTTTTTTTTTTTTTTTTTTTGAGATAGGGTCTGGCTTTGTAGTTCAGCTTGGCCCTGAGCTCACTGTGTAGCCCAGGTGAGCCTGAAACTCACAGCAGTCCTCCTGTCTCTGCCTCCCGAGTGCTGAGATTATAGGCTTGAGGCACCATGCCTAGCATTGTGGTGTATGGTACTGATTGCCGATCAGCCTGAGCCACCATGCCCAACATTGTTGTATGTGGTTACTGGGGATTGAACCTGGGCCCTTGAGCTTGCAAGGCAGGCACAGGAACCACTGAGCTAAATCCCTGGCCTGGCAACATTTTTTTTTCTTGGTAAAAATAAGTCTTTAACTTAAAGAGAAGGTAAAAAGCAAATTAAAATATTTACATATCTTCCCTATTATCTTTGTATTAGTTGGAAACCTGTGTTTTTATTGCTTGGTAAATTAATTCGTGATAGTCTTTTCTGGCAGTCATCAATCTTTTAAGACATTTCATAAAACATATCTCTGCAGGAAAGCGCACACACATACAAATTGTATATAAGGTAGAGATTCACAAGCCCCCAGGATTACAGCATCCATTTATCATAGTTATTGCTCATCTAAGGACTAAGTATGTAGTTCAGTGGTGCCACTGCCTGCTGGCAAGTGCAAGGTCCTGAGTTCAGTCTCCCAATTCCACAAAAAAGGAGCTAATCTAAATTGCTGGGCCAGGATTTAGCTCCATGGCACTGTCCCTGCCTGGCAAGCACCAAGTCCTGAGTTCAAACCCCAGTACTGAAAAAAAAATTTTATCTTTTTTTTTGAGACAGGTCTTGCTTTGTGGTTCAGGCTGCCCCTGAGTTCAGCCTCAAACTCCCATCACAGCAATCCTCTTGCCTCTGCCTCCCGAGTGCTGGGATTACAGGCGTGAGCCACCACCGGCACTGTGGAATGTGGTACTGATTGCTGCTGGGGTGAGTCTTCACGCCCAGTATTGTTATGTGGTCACCAGGGATCGGAACCGGGCCCTTGCACTTGCAAGACAGGTGCTGGAACCACTGAGCTATATCCCTGCCCCCCCCAAAAAAAAATTTATGAAATTAAAATTATAAGGTTCTAATAGATATATTTGTGATAGCACAATATAAGTGTAATTCGAACATATTTGAACATTAAACACATAGGAAATCTAGTGTTAAAATGGTTTGAAGGATGATATCTAATTTAATGAAAACTTTAGAAGACTTAATTCTCCCTACCCTTACCTTAGGAATCTTTTGTATTTCTATTAGCAAAAGTATAGTAAGTATCATTCATTTTAAATGATTAAGCACTCTCTAGTCAGTATTAAATATAGCAATTCAGAAAAGTGGCAGTTTTGGCTATGTTCCTTATTCCACTATGAAGGACTGCTTGAAAAAATATACTATTATTTCAAAAATGAATGTACATTAAAATAATGGAGTAAGTACTTGTCCACTTAGAGTTCTTTAAGCAAACGTTCAAGTATAGAAACAAGCAATGTATAAGAAACAATATTAGATGATGATAGTACCGTAAATAATGTTCAAATTCAGACAAATCTTGTTAATTTATAATTGTTTAATATTTAACATGTGTAATAAAGAATATTTAAATAAAATCATTTGTAGGGATCATTAAAATTTATTACCATATTTCAGTGTGAGAGATGTTTCAAATAACAAGGCTGCAATGAGTATATCTTCTTTGAGCACTTTATTCCTTAAGTTTAGTCTGGCATGGGCTTCAGATAAAGAAACTCTAAAAAAAAGAAAATCCATATAATAAAAATACATATATTTTAGTAGAAACAGAATAAGACGTGTATAAACATGTAACATTTTAAAGAGCAGAATATTGTTACTTTAGAAAAATTATTTTCTTTTTAAATTTTTCCTACCAACTTAAACAGAATGTTACAGAACAAGCAAGTATCTTGACATTGAAGTGTTGGTTTCTCCTCTAGTTTCCATTCATTTATCACTCATCCCACAGTTTTCTGTCTCCATCCCTGGTTCTGTTCAGATACACAGTTGGGAAAACAGACCTAACTAAATATCATTATAGACAAATCCTTGACATTTTCAGCCAGTTCTTTATCTATTTGAAGTCTTCATAGAAACTTGTATTTTCAATGTTGGAAGGGATCTTGCTTAGGAGTCAAAGTTATCAGATCAGTGAATTTCCACTACACATCCTGGGCTACTCATTATATAGTCTCTCTTGAGTTTTGTTTTGTTTTTGAGACAGGATCTCGCTTTGTAGTTCAGGCTGGCCCTGAATTCACTATGTAGCCCACGCCAGCCTCGAACTCCCAGCAGTCCTCCTGCCTCTGCCTCCCGAGTGCTGGGATTACAGGTGTGAGCCACCATGCCTGGCACTGTGGCATGTGGTTACTGGGGGATTGAACTTGGGACCTTTTACTTGCCAGGCAGACGCCGCAACCACAGAGCTAAGTCTTGGCCCTCTCTTGGTTTTGTTAGCCAGAGTGTCACTCTGTAGTCCATCTGGCCTTGTACTCACTAGATAGCCCAGGTTGGCCTCAAACTCAGCAAAACTTCCTCCGTCTCCCCAGGGATGGGATTATAGGAATGTACCACATGCCCAATTTATCAAACTTCTCCCAGGATTCATTCCTTCTATTCCTTTATTTCCCCTCTCTCTTTCTCTGCCTCTCCTCTCCCCCTCCCTCCTTTCACTCTCTTGTTCTCTCCTTTCTTTTCCTTCCCCTCCCTTCCTTCCTCCCTGCCCTCCCTCCCTCTCTCCTTTCCCCTCTTGCTCTTCCCCTTCTTCCCTCTCCATTCCCTTCCTTTCCCCTTCCTCTTCTGAGAGCTCAAGCCAGGAGCACTGTACAACTGAGCTGGATCCCTAGCCCTTTTATTTATTTATTTTTTTTTTGGAGACAGGGTCTCACTTTGTGGTTCAGGCTGGCCCTGAGCTCAGCCTCAAACTCACATCATAGTGATCGTCCTGCCTCTGCCTCCCGGGTGCTGGGATTACAGGCGTGAGCCACCACTCCCGGCACTGTGGTATGTGGTACTGGTTGCCGCTGGGGTGAGTCTCCACACCCAGTATTGTATGTGGTAGCCGGGGATTGAACCCAGGTCCTTGTGCTTGCAAGACAGGCGCCGGAACCACTGAGCTAAATCCTTGGCCCGCCCTTTTAATTTTTGATAAGTGGTCTTACTAAACTGTTCAGGCTGGGATTGTACTTTCTACATAGCTGGCATTACGGTGCTGAAGCGAGACACAAAAAGATAGATCCTGCATGTTTTTTATTTCTGGAAGCTAAACAGTCAACCTGAATGTAAAATACTGATTAGTGGAGACTGGGAAGGTGGGGGAAAAGGTAAAATTTGATCAGCGAAAGGTGTATGCATGGAAAATCACACTGAACCCTACTAGTATGTTCAATCAATACATGTCAATAAATGAACATTGCCTTATTTTTAGATCACTATAGGCAAACAGGCTATATGAGCTTAAATACAAAATATTTTTTCCTATACACAAAAATACCTCATGTGAAAATCAAAATTTTAAAGCGTATAATTTAAGTACTTTTAAAACTACAGTAAAAAAAACTGGAAAGCATTATATAATTCTGTTTATTATCAAGCTGATTTCTACCTTGCCATGTCTTTTGAAGTCTTTTTCAACTCTGAAGATAAATATACAGCTTGGGAAATTAACTAAACATTTCTAACTAAACATTTCTATCTCTCATAGCCCTATACTTGATATTGCCTGTTATTCCTTCATCTTTCTTATTTTATATCACAGTAATAAGATATTGTATTATTTATTTAATAGATTATTCTACATCTGGTTCTTCTTAATAATTTGAGATTACATTTAGAATTTTACCAAGTGAAGGAACTGCATAAGATATGGTCAAGCTGTGTCACAATATTATTCATCACAACATAATAAAACTGATGCATCTATTTTAAAACAGCATGAAGTGATTCTTTCCGTACATGCTTAATTCCAGTTGAGTAAACAAAGGACATAATACATATGAGAAAATTCTATATATGTTTAACATTAATTTTAAAATGACATTTAAATAAAATATGTTTGAACTATACCTAGATTAGCATTTAAGTGGATAATTTCTAGAAAGATACATAAAAACTGAATTATCTGAGGAGTGAGGCAGGAATAATAAGAGCAACAAGATACTTTACCCAGCACTTTACTTTTATAATGTCTCTTTTATAAAAATTAGTTTTTTTAACTTGAAGGAACAGTAATAGGTTAATGTATTAAAGTATGTAGAAGTACAAGAAACAATATACTTAAGAAGTTTTTCTAAGTCCAACTACAAAATATTTGGAGTATAAACAGACACTTAGGGGCCAGAGATTTAGCTCAGTGGTTCGGGCATCTGCCTGGCAAATACAAGTTCCAAGTTTAATCCCTGGTACCACATACCACAATGCCAGATGTAGTGGCTCACGCCCATAATCCCAGAACTTGGGAGGCAGAGGCAGGAGAATTGCTGTGAGTTCAAGACTAGCTGAGGCCTAAACTACAAAATGAGACCTTGCTTCAAAAAACAAACAAACAAAAAAATACAAAAAACCGACATAGTTTAGAAAGCAATCATTTGTATTTGAAATCCCTGTAGTTTTCTCAGACATATCTCATACAAGGGAGCTAATAAAAACTTTAGTGAAAGGAATTATTAGAGGCTCAAGTAATGTAAAAATATAACAAAATAAATTGTTAAACCATTTAAAATTCTGTGGAATAAGGTAAATTATAAACCAACCAACCAATAGTCTCAAACAGAGAAACAAATGAAATAGATAAGCAAGTAAATTAAACACATCAATTAGAAGTCAATTCTGGCTTTAACATTTTGAGTTGAATACCTACAAGTATTTTAATGCAGATGCTGACAGTTTTGATCCATATATAGAATCTGTTCTGATTCTGCGACTTGCTAGATAATAACCATGAATCATTCTTTCTGCCTCCAAGGTGAATTCTACATTCAAATTCTTTGCAAAAACCAGTAGCTAAATTAAAAGTGAAAATTTTAAGACGTTAAAGTTTTGTTATAGAATCTACATAAAAAATAAAGTAGGTTAGTGCTTATTTTTAAAGTCTACAGATGTTAAAAATTTAATAAGTATATGGGACCTTTTTGCTGTTAGCACTTTAAATCATGGTCTTATACTTTCAAAGAATATTAAAGTTTACCTAGAACAGTCTCACAGTGCAGAAAAGTTCTATGCAACATGTTTGAATGGTTAGTACATCTTTGCTTCTAGTGGGAGAGAGACTCACCTCCCCCAGAAGCTCCTTTCTCTTGAATATCTTCAATTAATCGACAGTTTTATTTCTAGATTTTTTTTTTACTATCTTAGTTTTGCACTTTTTTAAATTCATAGAATGAAAAGGAAATATATATATATATATAATATGAGAGAGAGCACAGAAAATGTAAATACACTTCAGGAAAAGAAAAATAGTTTGACATTTTCAACAGATGGTTTTACCCTCATATGCAGGATCCTAGAGGATATCATATATCACAGAAAACCCATTACACTGCCGGCCCTTACAGAAGAAATTGAAAATGCTTGTGTAGTAATCTCAGTGACTCAGGTTACCTCAGTTCCCCATACTAGTAAGTGGCTGGAAGCTCATGGCCACCACTCTGAGGACCTCTTGTAATTGCAAAGGCCGAAGGTAACTTGTCTTGATCTCATAATGTCTCAATAAATTTAGTATGAAATATTTGTACAATCTTTTCCTCTGTGTGTATGACTCTATATGAATATGCATTTTTTGGTATCTATATCTATAGTTTTTTTCTCTATATTGGAAACTGAACACAAAGATTTTTCTCATTAAGCTACATTTCAGGACTGTTCTATTTTTATCTTGAGACTGGGTCTTGCCAAGCTGATAGACTGCCTGTGCGGGGCTCAAATTTGCCATACTCCTGCCTCTGCCTCCCTTACAGCTGACTTTTTTTTGTTGTTGCTAAACTTACACATTTAATCCTCCTTTCTTTGCTTCCCAGAATGCTATGATTGCAGGTGTGTGCCGTCATAAACAGCTTAATATTTTAAAAAATACTCAAATGGACATACCTTGAGTACATACTCATAAGTGAAATAAATAGGCCACAGATGTGTAATTACCGTATCTTTTCCCTGGTATGACAAACTGAAGATGTAAATGAGTTCTAAAATGTATGACAGATATTATGAAATAGAAAATGTTCAAAGGGAAAATGGGATAGGGATAGGGAAAGAAGGGAAAGAAAAAATTTGATGGTTTAAAAAAAGGAAGCAAGGGCCGGGGATATAGCTCAGTGGTTCCGGTGCCTGTCTTGCAAGCACAAGGGCCCGGGTTCAATCCCCGGTAACCACATAACAATACTTGGTGTGGAAACTCACCCCAGCAGCAATCAGTACCACATACCACAGTTCTGGGCGTGGTGGCTCACGCCTGTAATCCCAGCACTCGGGAGGCAGAGGCAGGAGGATTGCTGTGATGTGAGTTGGAGGCTGAGCTCAGGGCCAGCCTGAACCACAAAGCGAGACCCTGTCTCAAAAAAAAAAAAAAAAAAGCGGAAGCAAAACTTATGTATAAAGGGGGTGGGAGGATTGTGTGGTGGACAAAGGAATGGGAAAAAAATGAGAATTCATGTCAAGTACTGGAACAAATTCTCAATGTCAAGTGTGATCATGATGTGGATATAGAATGTACCAATAAAATTAATTTCAAAAAATAAATATAATCTTTTTAAAAAGTATATGGATAGGGCCAGGGATTTAGCGCAGTGGTTTCCAGGGCTGACACCCTGAAGGGATTACCTCTGAGCGCCTGTTTCACTGGACTGATTGAGGCAGTAGGTGCCATGGTGTTTTTGTAAAGCTGGACTGCATGGATGAGTCTTTTTACTTCCAGAACTGCTTGTAGGGCCAGCTGAGGCTAACACTGGGCCTGCATGGCCACTTGACTTTTCCTCTGCCCAATCTTGCTCCCTTTCTTCCTCATACATTGACAGAAGAACACTCTCTAATACACACTAGCACACTAAACTGCCTTCTAGACAACCGAGTTAACTCTCTGAAAAGCTCAGGCTGATTTGTCTGGCCTCAAAACTTATCTTCCAAGGGACCATCATCATCACTTCACTCCCTTGGTAACATATACTGTTCTCTACAGTCTGACAAATCAAGGTTGATGGTAAATCTCCAAATCCCTAAGAATCCAAACTATAACTTTTGTCCTAGTCAAGCTGGTCTTCTCAATTTTCCATATATATTCATTTCAACTTTTATCTCTTTGTTCCCATTGTTTTTCTGCTTAGAGAACCTATGCTTCTTGGCATCTAAATTTTATCTTAAGGCCCAGCTAAAATCCCATCTCCTCTAAGAAATCTTCCCAACTTTTGCATACTGTACGATTATCTTCTTTTCTGAATTCCTAAAATAATTATTGTCAATACCACTCATCTTAGAATGTAACATTTTTTCTTACTTATACTTCTGTTTATCTCAAGTGATAAACCACTTTTAAAAAGGAGCTTTCTATTTCTGGATGAATATAAGAGAACAGAAACTTACATTTGAAGTACTCAATAAATACCAGACCAATAAATCCACAGAGATTTTTGTGTTTTTTCCTGAAAAAAGGGTCTTAGAATATATATTTTTTCCTTTTATTATTTTTTTCTTTTTGCAGTACCAGAA
>PVIR01031385.1:0-19489 GCA_004026965.1 Petromus typicus
TTTTTTCATGCAAACCCTAAGCCAAAATGAATGTATAATAGTTCCACAGTGTTAATCTTATGCAATTAAATTATAAGCACAACTTAGCATATGCTTGACAAATATAAGAATTCAGTTAGACATGGATAGCCTTCTTTCCTGTTCCACATCAACTTCCATGCATCCCTCTTTTCTGCTACAGTCATTCCTACATTCTGAGTTTTGTGAAGATCTGACACTAACATTGCACTTCAAGCTTATCACAGTGGGGAAGATGTAAGCCTAAATCCTACTGGATATGGCTCACAGAAAAATCAGAAAGTATAATTTGAATTTGATTTAAAAGATAGTTACAACTAAGGAAGGAGAGGAGAAAGTAGATAAAATATGAAACAGTTGTTATTTGAGCAGTCAAAGAGGCTTTTAAGAATGAAACATTTGGAAAATAACTTAAGAAGAGGAAAGAATGGTTTTGGGGAGACTTGCCATAAGTGAAATACTTGTGTCCACCTCCCATTTGTGTGTTGGCATTTAGCCCCCAAGTGATGCTACAGGAATAGGGTTCATATCTTTGAAAAGTGACCCTTGAGTGCCACAGCCCCTTCCTTCTTGTGAGCATGAAAGGGAAATTCAGCATGGGTCCACCCTAACAGACTGGCATGCTGGAACACTGACCTTGGGCCCCCAAGCCCCAGAACTGGGAGAAATAAATTTACATTGTGTATGAAGCAATCACTGTATCCCACTGTCTTACAGAAATCTGAACAGAGCACAACAAAAGTGTTCTACATGCACAGAAAGACAAGGGAAAAGGCCCTTGTACAGGTAATACACCTGCCTGTGACTTCAGGAAGTACCAAGAAAGCCAGCACCTACTGAAAACTGCAGGTGCTCATGGAAGACATGGACTGGGAAGATGTAGCCAAGGCACTAGGGCACAATGTAAAGACTTAGATTGTCCCTCTGATGACCATTAAGCTGGGTTGGAAAGACAAGCAAACTCTGCAGCACGAAGTTCGCCAGGTCACTGCATAGCTTTGGTGGAGCAGGGAACAGCAGGAGTAGCTGAGATGCCTTTGAAAGCCAAACTAGAGACAGTTACATCTTAAATCGGCACAATAGCAGCGCAGGTGGAAGTTATTTTATTCTCCTGATACTTTGTGCTGAAGATAGTGTGACTTGCTTGTGAATTAGCTTGGGAATGTATGAGAAAAGAAACTGAAACACATCTCTCAATGCTTCTGCCTGAGCTGTAGAGGAGTTTAGGATCATTTTCAGTAGGAAACAGGAGGAGCGGCGACCAGTTTGCCATCAGATGCATGAGGGAAGAGATGCTGATGAAGTCCACAAGTGTCCCCAGAGCAAAGCTATCACAGTAACATCTTCCAGCCAGGTAGAGAATGACAGAGCTCCAGCAGCCTCCTTTCTGGAAAGTCATCTTCAGCACGTGAAAACTGCAGACAACCTCAAACGAGTTGTGTGTGTTAACTGTCTCCAAGCTTCCTGTCTGTATTGATCACACGCCTGTTCCCTTCAAGGTGCCTTCCTCTGAAAACCACCTGATCTGCAAGACCCTGCCAGGCTCAGTGGCGAGTTCCAGGTCTCTGTACTTTGTATAACCTGCCAGCAGGCGTGGATAGGGCGGTCACTCTCCTCCACCTTCTGCAAAGCCCTTCTTGACCTGTGCTTGATTTAGCTCAGTTTCCTCCACCTTCTTGTATGTTCATTCTCAATTGCTAGTTTCCAAACTCCTTTACATTAAGTGACCCACAACTCACTTCTTGAATAATGTATATTAAGGGGAAAAATAAAGACAGACTTAATAAAGATGATTTAGGAAAAAATAAACTATACAGAATGGACACCACTGAGTAAACTGGAAAGAACAAAGTGTGTAGTTGAATAATATAATGTTTCATAGTAAAATTAGGTAGCTGTATTTGTTATTGCTATTGAAAGAGTAGAAATAAATAGAAGAATGAGAGGTTGAAGTGAGTAGCAGAGCAGAAATTTAGAGGCATTCAAATAAAAGAGAAAGTAAAGGATTAGTGTGGCCACCAACACAGACATAAAAATTCAGCAAAAGTCAGTTATGTGTAGTGACGGTGAGGGGGGAGATAAACTCTTTTGAAAAGTGAAAAATATTATAGTTAGTAATTCCAGTAAAAGGACAAGTGCTAACATACATTCACCTGAAGATAAATGAAAAGGGTTGGAAGACAGGCAGACAAGGAACACTAGAGCGCATCGCAGTAACATCGGAGACAGCGGTTCCCAAGTGGAGCGCCGCAGTGGAGCTGCGCAGTGGGCTCGTTAGGGAGCGAAGCCTGGGCCCTATCTCCAGGGCCTGTGATGACGTCACTTCCCTGTGTCATGAGCACTGTCATTTTTAAGGTCCCCCAGTAACGATGATGAGAAATCCAGAGTCCTTATCTACCCGAAGCTCCGGTGATGTGCAGGGAGGAGAACCATTTTTTTACAAGACTAAATGACCGCATGGAAACATTTCTGTTTATAGGAAGGATGTAAGGGTGAAGAAATGGGCAGCCTCCCTGAGCTATTTTCTCCTGCTTCGTCACGTTTCTAAGGAAAGGACGAGCCCTGGTAATCAGGACAAGAGAAAGGACAGGAGTATTGTGTGGAAATGCATGGTGGACAGAGTGCGGTGAAGAGGAAGAGGAGGCCGTTCTGGGGGGAGAAAGAGCAGGTGTTAAACATACAGATGCCGGTACCTGGTTTTCAGCCCGGATGGCAGTGGAAAGGCAACTTCCGAAGAATCCTAGGTCAAAGGGAGAAGTAATGAATACAAGAAAGAAATCGGAGCAGTATCACAGGGCAGCAGGGGCACCAAAGAAGAAAACAATAGAGAAAGCATGGAGAAAGAGACGTGAGGGGGGAGATCTTCCTTAACCTTGAACCACGTGCTATGTATTTTTTATATAATTATGCCACTGGCCTATTGTATTTATTTGCAGGAAATCAGGCTGCTGGCATATTTCTTTATAATGTGCATAAAATTAGAAAAATTTCATGTCTGACATGTACTTTCAAGAGGTAAAATATTTGCTTTCAGAAGATGTTTGTATGTAACGTCTTGGGAGGCTTTCGTAGTTTGTAACAATAACCTCTCTCATTGTCTATGACATCTTCAAGTTTCATGATAGCTCTTCTTCTCCCACTTTTTCTTTTTTCCCTCGAGGTGTAAGATCTACTTTTTAAACAAGCTGGGTTTCTTGGTGTACTACACGAATACATTATGATCCCATTGTTCATTTAGAACTTGTACCTGTGCACGACGGATCTTGACTCTCTCCTATTACTTCTTTTAAAATTGGCTTTAGAATACATTTCCTATCCTCAAAATCAACCCCAAAATTTGATGTTTGATTTGAGTCAGTGGTGCTTTATCGATCTTCATCTCACTTATCAGACAGTGCACGGTCTCCAGTGGCTCACAGCAGCTTGCCCCGAGGACTCTCACTATTCCTGTGGTCTGCGTGCGGGGACCCTTGAGTCCGGTGTCACTGCCCTGTGGCTGCTCGCCTGCCTTGGGGAGGGGCCTGCCGTCTTTTAGATATTTTTGTTGGATTGTTTAACCTGTTTCTTCTTCATTTTTTTAAAAGAAGAACCTATGTTAATTGAAATTTAGATCACAGAGTATTTTATTATAATTTTTATTTTCACAAGCTTAACAGAAATGACAGATTTAGATTTAAATTGATAAAAATTGTTAAAATGAGAAAAATATAGAAGAAAATGTAAAAGGCTTACAGTGGGTATTATATATAGACAAAGGATTCAGGTAATTTAATTATAAGCATGAAACACATAATAATATTAAAAGATAAGTCTTAAATTTGAACATGAATCAAAATAATTGTTAAAAATGAAAGAGCATTCTGTGAAAACTAGTCAGAAGACTTCACTTCCACTGAGATGTTCATGGAGTAAGGGAGAGAGAGGTTCAAGTCTGGCTAGGGCAAGTGAACCGTGTGCCTGTCTCCTGAGCCTGATGGTTGAGATTCCGTCTCCCTGCAGACTCGGAGACCCTTAGGGGCTCGAGCACACTTGCTCCCACGTTGAACTTGTCTGCGGCCATCTTGGTAGCCCCACCCCTCTTGTCTCTCAGCCATGGCCTCACCTTCCCCCATAGCTAATGCCATATAGACCCCCCACTCACAAAGTTCTCTTATTGGGCAAAACCTTAGGTCAAACCTATAGACCCTCCCTTCCTCCCAGCCTTCACCCTGCCCTGTGACCTTTGGCTGTATATGTGACACTTAAGCCTGAATAAATCAGAAGTTCCAGAAACATTCCCCAAGGTCTGTGCTTGACTCTGCGCCTCACCCTCTCCGGCCGGGAAAACCTCACAAAGACAACAACCAACAATGGAGGAAGTAACATTACTTTCTATGTCAATTTTCAGGTTGCATTTTTTTAAAAAGTGTATCTGATTAAAGACCATTACATTTCTTATAGTCTGGCTAAAGCCCTGCAAAGCTTTTTCTAAGATGGACATTTTATTGAATGAAACTCCAAGAATGCCTATTATACTCATTAAAGTCCATCAGGAAATCACTCAAGCAATAGTTCGGGAATGCTAATTTAGTGCCAGAGCATTGACTAGTCACATCAGACTACAAAGACACATTCTATTTCAGGATTGGAACAACTTTCAAAATTCATTTCTAAATGATAATTTTTAAGATATGTTTTTGTAAAAAAGATGCATGTGCATTTTATGGTGTTGTTGTCAATTGCACGTAGGTTAGAGTTACCGATTTTAACATTTTTGAGATTTGTGAAAATTTGACTTACTTAAGAAACATTCAAATCAAAAAATAATGAGATTATAACAAAAAAGAAAGGAAACAAAGTTTATGTATATGGGGGTGGTAGGGAGGGTAGTTCTATGGGAAAAATGAGAATTGAGTTGTGTCATACACTGGTACAAATTCTCATTGTTGAGTGCAGTCATGACATATACATGTA
Organism: Petromus typicus; assembly: GCA_004026965.1. Taxonomy (NCBI): domain Eukaryota; kingdom Metazoa; phylum Chordata; class Mammalia; order Rodentia; family Petromuridae; genus Petromus; species Petromus typicus. Next base: position 4,972 of record PVIR01031385.1, read on the forward strand.
ATGTACCAATAAATATTTCAATTTAAAAAAATATTTGTTCATAAATCAACATGTTCTCTAAATTGTTTGCCTTGATAATGCAAAATTCCCACACAAATTTTCATCACTATAAAAGCTCTTGCAGTGTAAGATTTTTAGCTAAACATGGCTTTGTCTAGCATATGTATTCTCTTATAGTTGCCATTTTTATCTATAGAGATAATAAAAATCTTTAAGATAAATTGCTCTTCTGATTGCATATCTACAGTAAATAGCAAGGATTATTTGTAATTGTAACTTTTTCCTTCTAGAGAAATTTATAAAATTATAAAATTTGAAAGAAATGTTATACTTCAAGGATACATTTTGGATGACTTCTACCATTTCAGGATTTCTTTATATACTGTGGGACCAGAGATTAATTGGTCAGTTTGCTGCGGGTTTTTCTCACAGCACTTGGAACACAGAGTAGCCCTCTTGTTTCAAGATTCAAGCTTCAGCACAGTGGTCTGTGAGGTGTGGGGAAGTTACAAAGTGAATTTGAGGAAGGTGTCATAGACCCTGTTTTCATAAAAATATTTATTTTCATTTCAAAGGCCTTAGATGATTAAATGACACAGGTTTCTGACCCCATGGTGTATCTTCCTCGGATCACGGCGTGACTGACAGCTCATGCAAGGACTTGCACGTCCGCAGAAACAAAGTAGCTGTAAAGAATCTGGAAATCATGCTGAGGAGTTTTGCAATCAAGGTCACCAATGTAGCTCTTATTTTCAACAGATCGATACAAACTCTGGCAGTCACATTGCCTGAAAATGCGGCTTGATTTTTCAAAGCTGTATTGCAGTTAGAATTAGGAAAATTTAACAGTTATTTAACAAAAGACAGTTATGGATTTTTCTATGCTTTTCCTGTTATGAAAACACAGTTGGAAATGATTAACAACGAGAGGAAAAAACCCTTCATTTTATCCCTAGCAGAATATAAAATCTTTAAACTGATACCTCTTGATGCTCCATAATATCAGGTCTACTCTTCTAGTTTCTGACAAAGATATTCAAGCAGAGGGCAAAGGTCACCAGGTGACATTATTCAAGTGCCACACAGGATGAAAGCTTAGCCATGAATAATAATCTACTCACGGGCAGAGTACAAGCCGGACAAATCTGTTCATTTTAGTTGAGTGATGTAGTATCTCTGCCTTTCTAGTAAGCTCACAGTTCTCTGCTTCTCGGTCATGACGGATGATTACGCACGTGGCTGTGGAACAGACACCAGCGTCCTCCACTCTACTGCAGGCAGATGCGCTCCTTCGATGGAAACAAACTAATGTGTAACTGTATGTATGTATCTATCTGTAAAGTACATATCTACTTTAATTACAGACATATCCATAGTTAAGAAAAATAATTAAAACTGTAACTATAGAATTCTAAAAATAATATTACACAAGATATTGATGGTAACTTGTAATAAAACCAATTTATTTTCTTAATTTGAATGTTAAGAAAATTTCACATGTGCATGTAGACAATGACATAAAAATAACATTTTTGGTATTTTTCTTTATTGATTTATGTGCTTGACCAATGTTATTTATTGATTGACATTATAGAATGTTAAAAAACCTGCAGTTAAGTACACATAAACATATGAGAACAGAGCTAATAAATAAGCCATTACTAAGTACCTAAATTAAAAATTACATTTTAATTTATTTTATTGGTGCATGCTCCTGATACAGAACAATAAAATTTGCTAAGCTTGATACATGCATAAAGCATGCTTTGATTAATGTCATCCCTATTCTTCTCTCCCTTTTCCCTCTCCCTGATGCCCTGCCTGTCTCTAAAAGATTGCATCCCAGTTCTTCCTCATCTCTCCTTTGTCTGTTTATTTCTATTTTAAATTACTGCTGTCTTGATTCATGAAAGTTTCTGTTTGCAAACAATGTGGTTCACAAAAAGAAGCATCCAGCAGAGTTCGCACAGGTTTCATCTGCATTTCCCTAATGACTAAAGATGTTGGACTCTTTTTCCGGAATTTGTCGGCATGTGCACTCCCTGAGATGTGTATGTTCAATCCATTCACCTATTTATTGACTGAAGATATCACTTAGAGATACTTACAGATGTAATTCTGAGTCATAAATCTCCTAGGTATTATGCCTCTATCTGAAGAGTAGGGAGCAAAGTTCGCATGCACTGACAGGCTGCCTCTCCACCCCTTGACTGTTTGTGGCACGGTGAGGGAGCCTTTTAAGCATGACGTGGCCCCACTGCTGCCCAGCTATCGCTTTGTCTGCAGTGCACATTTCCTTGCAGGGTGTCATTGTCAGGCCCTGTGGCTTGCAGGGTTTCCCCTTTGTGCTCTCCTACAATTTTCAAGGTTCCCAGATTCATAGCTAAATTTCTTATCCATTTTGATTGGATTTTAGTACCAGGGCAGACAGGTGATCTAATTTCAATCGGTGCCATGTGGCTATCCAGTTTTCCCAGCGCAGTGTGAGACAGAGTGTTCTCCTGCCGCCTCTGTTTAGCCCTTGGGAACCAGGAGGCGCAGGTGCCTGGCCTGGTCCCGTCCACAGCGCTGCTCTCCTCCCTGTCCGGGTGCCATGCTGCTTTGCTTCTGTAGCCTGTTCATATAATTTAAATTTCAGGTGTCTTGGTGTCCTCAGCTTTTCTTTATTGCCTCAGATTGCTTTGGCTCTTCTGCATCTTTTTTTGCTTCTTTCTGAATTTTAGGATTATTTTTTCAGAGATTATATTGAAGTTGTAGATATCTTTTAGCAATATGGCCATTTAAAAACATTGATTCTACTCAGTCACAAACATAAGAGAACTTTCCATTTTCTCATCTGTTTCTGTTTTTGTTTTAATTGAGACAGATTCTCACTATATAATTCAGGTTGGACTTCAACTCACTGTGCCTCAAGCTGGCCTTGAACTCACAGGGATTTTCCTGTCTCAGCCTCCTGAGTGCTAGGCCTACTGTTTTATGTCCTCTTCAGTTTGGTGATTCTGTGGTTTATAATTTTTATTGTATTAAAAAGTTGGGGCAGGTTGAACCCTAGATATTTTATTTATTTGAAACTGTTATAAGTGGGGTTGTTTTCCTGACTAATTTCACTGTGTGTTCACTATTGGTGTATCATCAAGTTACTGATTCTGTCTGTCAATTTGTATCCTGCCACCATCGTGAATTTGCACTGAGAAATTCTTGGGTGTTCTCCTGTGAGATCTTTGGTTGTTTCCATAAATTTCTGTCTCTCCCTTGTAAAGGAATCACATAAAATATCCTTCAAGTTAATAGAAGAACTATACAGAACCAGTAGAAAATACACAAATTACCTAGAGAAATATTTTACAAGGATATCCGAGGTTACTAATCTCTAGGGAAAATAGTTCGCACTGTGATGCAGTTGCACACAATTCAAAGTTATCCAAAGAGATGAATCAATGAAACACGACATCGGGTGTTCGTTAAGATACTGAGAAGTGATAGTTCTGCGCTGAAGGAGAGTGAAACACGGAACATTAACCCAAGAAACCAGCAGTGTGCTCTGAGCACAGCTGCGCATGCGCCTCCCTCGGGACTCTGGCGACAGAACTGTCACCGCAGTTTTATGCGCAGAAGCCAATAACTTTAATCGGTTGGATTTGAGGTCAGCTCCCATGAGGAGCTGCATGAGAGAGATATTGATTAAATCATGGTAAATTAACCCCATGTGATATGATAGATCATTAAAAATTTTAAAATAATGATTACTGATAATAGAAAAGTACACAAACCACGGGACAGAGAAGCGGACCTTTCTACTGGTCACGACTCCATTGTAATAGCTGCAGATTGGAAAAGTAATACCTGGCTTTCAGCATCAGAGCAGCTCTCTTACCAGACGGCGCTGGGCTGATGGAGACGAGCGGGCTGTGGTCGCCTGCCTCTCCACTCAAGCTTCCAGACTGTGTCGTAGGAAGGCATATTTTACTGTGTAGTCTGTTATACTCACATGGAATAAAATAATAATAAGCCGTCCTAACTTTTTATCTCTTTCAATGTAAAATATCATCAATTACTCTATATTACTATAAGATGAATCATTATTCTGGTAATAAACATAGGTCATATTTTTAAAGCATTGGTATTACTTTATAGAACAATACAATATTTTGCAAAATACACTTACCATTGTTCTCTCAATACTTGTATATGTGTTGATAGAATATAGTTTTCTTGATGTAGTAAGTGATCCATCCTAAATAATACTTTAAGTCATTAACATTGATGATAGAAATTATTTTATAAGAATTTTCTATTTTACCTTTAAGATCTCTCAAAGTGTAATTTCAGAAACCAATACATCATTAGAAAATCAGATTCAGATTTCTAATGAGGAGGATAAAAATTTTTATAAGAGACATTTTTCTCACTTAGTAATTGCTACTGAAGTGGAATTGTCGTCTTCAATTTTCTTTTCTGGTGTCTCTTTCATGAGAAAGATGTAGAAGGAAACATCGTTCCGCACTATTAAAACGTGTAATTGGGCTGGATTGATTCTTGAATTTGATTTGCTAATTGTCCTAGATTCTGTCTTCTTGTAACAGCTCTTTTATTTTTTTTTCTTTAGAAATGAATCCTGAATGAAAATTGCCTTTCACAGTCTATCAAGCTTCACTGCTGCAGTCTCATGGCAAGAATTTCTAAGAACAGAGAATTTTTGTAGATATGTTGAAAACTACAAAATAATGGTTTTGCTGGAGACTATTGATATCATAGAGGATAATGTGTCTTTGTATGTGCTTCCCTGTGACCTGAAAATTCAATGACTAACTGCATTGAAATGTTGCTTGTTTTAAACTTTCTCCTATAATTATCAGCATATTTTATAGGTTTAACTACCTTTCACTTTCAACTAAACAATTCTGTGAGTAAGTACTGTGTACTGTAATGTACTGTGTAACTGTGTAACTGTGATGTATTTATTTCTACTGGTTAGGTGTTCATACAGGTACTGACTATGCATGTCAGGTAAAGCTATCAGTTGATCCTTACTGAGCAACTATTTTAGTGCCATAGACACACAATACTCAAGTAAACTATTGTTCCATATTCAACATGACACAAGAGATATATTCCAAAACCCCTGGTAGATTTCTGGCACCTCTGAGTGTATAGAACCCTCAACATTATTTTAATTTTTCCTTACAAGCATACATATTATGATCAAGTTCAATTTATAAATAGTGTAGAATAAGAATTTAATAACAATAGCTAGTAATAAAACAGAAAAATGGTTAAAAAATATAGTGTAATAAGAGTCATATTATATGGTTCCTCATCTCTTTCAAAATATCTGTGGAACTATACCCACATCCTCGCCATGATTTGTGTGTTAGTTTTCTCCTGTTGCTGAGACAAAATACCTTACCCCAAAGTTAGAGGGGGAGAGGCTTATTTAGCTTACAGTGTGTAGAGGTTTCAGCCCGTGATTGGCTGACTATCCATAGGGCACTCAGAATTCAAGACACAAATCAAAACTATCTCACAAGAAGAAACAAATAAATAATAATGCTTATCTATTCAAGGTACTAAAATAAACTTGCAGTATAAGTAAAACCAATTAGTATATTTCTAAAGCAATGGAATTTGTAACCTGGGCAAACATTTACAGTTCAAAGGGTAGTTTATATTTAACTTGAAATTTAACAATGAAATTTATACATCAAAACATTAGGGAAGAAAAATTAAATTCTAATTAAAAAAAATAACTGACCAAATACTATATAAAGTCATGATGGTAAAGAACTCTTTAATCCTGGCATGCTAAATAGTACTTGGGGGAAATGAAATTGGCTTCCTTTGAAAACGTATACTAGTGATATATATTATAACTTTAAATAGAATCATTATAGTAGGAAAATTAAAGTTTCTGAATATATGATTTATAAACAAATGTTAGTTTCATTTCTATAAAATTGAAATAATGTGAAAATAATTCTACTTACATAAAAGTATGGACTTTGAGAAATATATAACAACCTTTCTTAATGTATTTATATTTAGTAATTTTTTTAACTTTTGAGAAGAAAGTATATGCAACATAAATAATGGTTAGGAAAAATATTGTGAATGCCAATATCTCTTGAATTTCTTATTAATTTAATAAAATTATGGTAGCAATTTTTATGATATTGTGTAACACACCTTACATACATATTTCAAAAATATGTATGAAAGACAAATAAAACAAAATGCCGAGATTCTGACTAGCGGGCAGAAGGCTGGCACCTCCTGGTATTTACAGAACCAGAGAGAGTCAGGTTCTGTTCATTAGACCGTGTGTGATGTGTTAGAAAAACAGATTTCAGTGATTTTAACTGTGGATAAAAGTGTGAGATAATCTTTAATGATCCTTTATAATCTAATTATCTTGAAAAATCAAATGAAATAGAATTTTCCAAACAAATAAAATAGGAAAATGATTAATAATATAAAATAAGTGTAATTGTACTCCATTCTTAAATTATTAATGAAGTTAAATCCATGTATAATGAAAAGTTAGAAATCCAAATGGTATTTATAAAAATTTTATGTAATATTCAGTTGTTCTATTTCTGGGCTGGAAACAGGGAAGCATTTCTTAAGCAAGAAAAAGAAAAAACATTCATAAAACAAAAGACTGACAAATAAGATCACCTTAAAAATGAAAAAACTTTATATCAAAAGCACTTTGTAGAAATTGAAAGTGCAAGTTGCAAAGTAGAGGAAGCTATTTGCAACATACATAACCGATAAAGAAATATAAAGACTCCTATAGATCAGCATGAAATTGACAAACAACTTGATATAAAAAGTAAAAAACACATGAGAAAGCACTTTAGAAGAAGTAATGCGCACAGTCAGTGGAGAGATAAAGAGCTATTCAATCATATTTATGATTAGATAATGTAAATTAGAGCAAGAATAAAATTCAAATTTACACATTTTCAAGATAAAACCAGGTAGTGTAATCACACCACATACTTGAAAGGCTGAGAGGCATCTAAGACCCCTGAGCAGTGGGGAGACCGTAGACACGTACATGACGAGACAGAAAAGCGTTCTACATCCTAGAACATTCTAGAATACTACTGGACAAAGTTAATGCCAAGCTCTTCAAAATAGGCCCAAGTAAGTGTGAAAATAATTTGTATTATCGCTCAGGAGTACTTTCGGTGGGAATTATTGGGCTCTTTTATAACATATTAGAAATTTTACTTTTTCAACTTGAAATTGAATTCTAGCAAATACATAAAATCACAAAATCTACATATATTGATGGGGTAGTGTGATGCTTCAGCACACATATATGATGTATAATGATGCAATCATACCTGTCTCCATAGAAACACTTCTTTGCCTCAAATTCTTGAAGCCCGCCTGCTCGCCTGGCAAGCTGCGGCTCCCCACCCGCTTCTCCTCCCGTCTCACCGGAGCCTGGTAAGCCGAGCAGCATTCCCTCAGCCTGTTGGAGATCACACATTACCAGGTTTCTGTAACTAACACTCCTATCATGGGCTTCTTACATATTCACTTAAACTGGGCTGCTCAAGAGCCAAATCTCATTCTTCCTCAGCATTTTGCTAAAACGCTGCATTCATGGGTTTATGACTCTGTGACCGGCTTGCCTTTATCTTCAGTTCTCAAGTGTTCTGTTTTTTCTTATTTGCCTTCTAGTTAGGAATTTATTGCAAATAATGCGAGTGGAGTTAAAGGTATCGGTGACTCTGTTTCCAGTGATAAAGAGGCATTAACAAGCAGACGTGAAGATAGACACAAAGCACCCCAGGGCGCTCCTTCTCCCCTTCTTTTCTTTCTCCTCTCTCCTCCTCTCCTGCTTTCTTTTCCTCCTCCTCCTTCTCCTCTTAATATAATTTCTTTCGTGAGTTCTTTTTTCTTTCTGTCCCTCCTTCCCTTTGTCTATACCAAGAAATTTTATTTACATATATTCCCTGGGAACAACGTGGTCTACGCTTGCTGAATTCATTTATAGAAAGATTACACTCAGTCAACTAACACATCATGTCTCAGTTAGGTGAGAAACTAACTTTCAGGGACCTCAGACTATGTATTTCTCAATTGTCAGCTCTGTCATTCTGTGCAACTGGCCACATCTGTGTGTCAGACTTAGTCTTCTTATACCAGCAGGTTTTGCACCCTCTGTCCCAGGCTGGCGAACCTGTGGCAAGCATGCTATTCTGATTTTCTTTTAAGACACAGGATGATAATGTATAAGGTTTATTTTTTTTTCTTAAACTAAAACATCCGTATCCAGGTTTAATCGCAGCGCTGGCCCCTCACGGCATCAAAGTGGACTCTGAGCAGCTACTGAGCGCTTGTCCTCTCAAAGGTCCACCGTCCCTGTATTCCCTACCGTGATTCCCCAGCTTCTGCCCTTGGGGACACCATCTATGTCCGCTTCTGTGCTATGAGTTTTGTTGCAGTCTACAGAAGGTGAGGACATATCTCTCTTGTCTTTCCTGTCTGGGTGATTTCCTTTAGCACAGTATTATTTGACCTCATCCTGGTGTTGTGAAAGACTGGCTTTCTTCCGCTAAGATCAGTATTTCCCAGAATGACCAGCAAGCATTTCTTATGATCTCACATTTTGTTTGTCCATATGCCAGTGTCTGTATTTGAATTTGTAGGCTGCCCTGCCACAGTGTGATACTTCAGTACTCCAGAATCCTCTCCGCGGTGGAGGTTCACTCTGCTCTGTGTGCGCCCCTGGAAGACTCAGGTCTGCAGGTCCGTTCCGCTCCAGCCTGTGCTCTCTGCATGCAGCTGAGCAAGCACCGTCTTCATACCCATCCCCAGGTCTTTGGAGCAGCTCTGTTCAAATTTAAACAGAGATGACGCATCATGTGTTGATATGTGCTGAACAGAAGTATTCTCTCAGCATCCCGATGCTTCAGCAAATGAGAGATGAAAACTCAGTGTGTGCATGTGTGCCTTCTGTCTCAGAGCCTCAAGCTCACACCTATGCACAGTACTTACATCCACAGTCCTGCCCAGGTGTCCAAACTAAGGTGTATGTCCTCCTACAGCTACTGTTTCCCTTGCATATCTTAAATACTAAAGCCACTACTACTTAAGGCTAGGACTTCTAGGTGAGTTGAAACAGCCACCCACCCGCCCCTCCCGTAATCTCCGTGGAGTGTCACCAACTACCGGGAGATATTCGCTCATCTAGGGCTTCTTTCCCTAGGAGTAACTTTGAAACTGTATTATTATCCACATAGATCACCTTTACATTATTTGTAATGATCATCAAATACAGAAGATGAGTAAATAATTCCAATTTCTTTATGCATTCTTAACCTCTCTGCTATCTTCAGGATTCAGCAAAATTCAGGGACTTGCCCATGTGTGATCCAGAAATGATGATACTGAGGGCAAATGATAAACCAAAGGGAATGAACTTTGGTTTTAACCTTCCAGTTTTCCACAACTAATATACATCCATTTTGTGTGATTTTATGAAAACAGGAGAAACTGACTCAGTAATGCAAGTTAAAATTGCATCAGATTCCTGTCTTGCCGAGTTCTCCCAACAACAGTGCAGCTGCTGTTCAAAGCACTTTTTACGCAGTCAGGTGTGAGATATTGCTGTCACCTGCCTTTGTTCCGCAGAGTGGCACCTCGAAGTGATGTCTGTGTGTTACAGAAGATGGACTAAAAGTAGATTCAATAAACTGTCTGTCTATATTATACCATACACAGTGTCACCTGGAGACCATGTGCAATAGGGCAAAACGAGGAGAAATAAATAGTGCTTCTGGCATCTCTGAGTGCACCAGGCTTCGAAGCCCCAGGGCTGTGTTGTGTTGGTTATTTGTTCCTCTCTCTCAAGAATTTGTTGAATGTCAACTTTCTCCCATATCTCCCACCATTTGTGCTCGATCCCAAAGTTATCTAGAAATTATTTGCTATAAAATTCTCACTAGGATTTTTTTCTTTCCCCTAAGTTTTGGATATGAACAATCTTTATAGGGTCTTATACTTAACAAGAGGCATATAATTTCTATACCATAAACACTGTGTCTTTGAGATATGTTTGATTTTCCATGAATAAATCATCCATTTTTAATCTCAAGTCTCTGTCATTTTCGAGGATTTTTCAGGACAATTGATGACACAATGAGATGAACTGTGTAGGGAGGTTGCTATGAGTCAGGTCTATTATGACAGTGTTAACTTACAACAGCCACAGATGTCTTTAAAATAACATATGCAGAAATCATGGGAGGGCACCCTGGACACTTTAATGACCACATAGAGTAAAAATACTGTACATTGTTGTCATGTTGAAGTCTATGATGCTTCCATTTTATGATACATTGTTGCTGTACATCTAGTAATTGTTTTTTATGAAAGTGGAATTCCACTTCAATGTACAAATAATGATGTCACATTCACAGTATTTGAAGAAACAATTTAATAGTGTCCTGACATAGGGTGCATTCATGAATAATTTAAATAGTTTAATATTTTAATCATTTTTGATTTTAGAGAATGATTATTGCAACATCTTCAGGAAAATAAGTAATTTCTTTTAAAACACTAAAATGCTACTGATTATTGTATTTCCAATAGATTGAGGACTTACATTGGGTCATAAACTTGACCTTGCTTTTGGGGTGAGAGATGCTTTATGATTCTCTTATTCACTTTCTGACACCTAAGCTGAGGCCATAAAATGGAACAGAACCACTGCGCTGTGGTAAATGTCACCTCCTGTGAGCACATTTTCAGGATGTGATAAAGGTGCTGCTGAGGAACAGCACACAAGGTAAGGAGAACACTCTTTATAAAGTCAGCTACACCAGCGGCTCAATATGCAGTCGTGTAACTGAGATAGCAGCCAAAGACAAAGCCTCCAAGTCTGTGTATTATACATTTAACATATTTTAAATACTGATGCTTATCTTTAGGGGTGAAAAAGATGATTTTTAAAAACTGATTTCACAGTGAAATCCATTTGGAAATTTATTTTCTCAAGACGTGATTTATGCGTCATCTATGTGCTCTTCTTTTACAAAATTAGCAAATGTGTAATGTTTTTAAAGATGAAAATTAAGAACTTATTCCTTTTCTCAAGTGTTAATGTAAACTCTCACTTTTTTTGAACTGCTTAAATTTGGAAAGATTTCATCTGTAAATCAATTTATCACTGTTTTATCTAAAATGAATGGAGCAAGTACCAGCCATTGAGCGAACAGCACTAATTTGATCTGATCATCCGATATCACATTACGAGTGTTACAGGAACTAATACTGGAGGGGAAATATGAAACAGTTACTCTCTCAGTCTGTTAACTGTGTGATACACAGAGGTCCTGCTCCTTAGAAATACAAGAATTGAGTCTCAGGAACAATTAAGAGTAGGAAGATATTTATTGACGAGAAAGCTCCAGGGGGACAGGAGGGCCCGAGTGGGTAGCCAGGGATCCCACTCTACAGAGGAGTTGTATAGTATGCAATGCATGTGGGTGCAACGTGGGTCACAGATATGAACATCCAGTCAGGCTGCACGCACACTCACTTAGGTACTAGTGTCCAGCTGAGAAATGTCATATGACACGTGCGGAGGGAAAGAACAGAAAATCTCCTAGGAATCCTTTGTCCAGAGGTCTCTGTTCACCACCGGGGTGGCTGATGTCTGTCTAGGCTTCGTGAGGCCCAGTCTTTGTTCTTTAAGGAGTTGTGCGGGACTGGTCATCTTGTCTCCTCGAGGCCTGGTTTTGAGCCACTGTGTCTCTGGTTCTGCTCTGGTGTTCACCTTTGCCCTGGCCTCCCCAGGACCCGGGTCTATCTGACTGCCGGAGTATTTCTTCCAAATTCATCTGTCCATCGTGCAGCAGTCTGCTTTTCCCGTGCATACTGGCAAATCAGGAAGCCAGAAGCAAATGTCTGGCCGCAGTCACTCTTGCTGAATCCTGACTGGAAGCCCGGAGGCGATGCCCATCTGCAGGTTCTGCTTCCCTTCCAGGTGCTGCGTGTGCCCATCTTTGGTGAACGGTACACAGACCTCTCTGAGGAAGGGAGTCAGGAAATGCAGTCCTAGTGCAGCCAAGGTAAAGTCGAATCTGTGCGAGTCTGCTATGATTTGGATTGTGATCGCTGCATTCAGCTGCAGCCAGGACGCTTAGTGCTCCACCGCCACCCTATCCTGCTGGGCCCGCTTGGCTCCACAAGGTGCGGAAATGCCACACGGACACTCTGGGCTCTGTCCGAGCTCTCCTTGAATCCGAACCTGCTGACATTTAATAACCACACACGGTGTTCAGTTTGGAAAGTGCAAAGGTTTATTAGGCCACAGTGTCAGCAGAGCTTTGGGCTTTGGGAGGCGATAGCCCTCAGTGGGGGAGTGCGCGGTGCAGCAGAGCTGCTCCCTACTTGGGCAGGAAGAGGGGGGTGGGAGAGGCTGGAGCCCGACCCTGGCTCCACTCACAGGCGCCTGAGGACCTGGCACCGCAGCCCACCTGGGCAAGGCCCTCTGCCTTCCCACGTGACATGTGGGGCTGGCCCTTAATACATGGCCCTGTCGGGGGTCCTCCAGACCCACACTGTAGTGGACATGAGGGACAAAGCCTGTTCTTTCCAGTACCAACTTCTAGGGTGAAGGAGGCCATGGGAATCGCAGAAGCCCAGGCACCGCAGTAGGATGACCCCATCTGCAGCCTCATGGTCAAGAGGTCTGTGTGCGAGCAGCAGAGCAGCCTGCAGGCGGCCGGGGTAACACACCCTGCTCGCAAGAGGAACTGCAGCCACTGGAAAGACAGGGGCAGACAGAGAACACTACAGAGTATCTGTTCTTCTACTTATTTGTAACGCTTAAAAATCTTCTATATCGTGGAGGAAAACATTGTCATTTTAAATTTTCTTGTTAAAGTATGACATTTGTACAACACCTATTGGGACAAAATTTCCCTCCCTTGCAGCCGACATGTGCTATCAGGATGGTTCTTTTTCTCACTGACAGACCAGGATGTTACCAGTGGACACGGGTGGACACTGTACCTTGTTAGCATTTACTGCTGAAGGTGATAGCCACCTGCCCTTTCGTTGCACAGACGGGCGTGTCAGTTGCTGCCCTGTATGATCAATGAAACAATGAGGCACATACATAAATGTATCTGCTTTCTCCTACTCAGTGTCATAGTTGCAAGTTATCGAATTAGTGGCTGTAGTGATTTATGCTTTTTGTAGAATAAGCATCAATTGAGAAAATGCATATTATAATAATTCACCCATTTATCTACTTTGATTTTATTTTCCAGGTTTGTGCCACTGAAAACTTATTAAGATTTCACATAATCTCTTGTTGAAAAAAAGTTCATAACTGCAGAGCATTTGTGTATGCACAAAATAGCTAAGTCATATGTCTTTATGCAGTGGGCTGTGCTTATTACAGCCAAACCATTTTCAAGGTCGACTTGCAATCCACGCCATGGAGGGGAGTTGGGTAAATTTGCTGTTTCCTTGCTCTGATGTCCTGCAGCCTTCCGGGGGCCTTGTCTGCTTGTGTGAGCTACTCAGAGGGACTCGCAGATGGCTCGCTTCAGGGGAATATGCTTGAAGGCGCAGGAGTGTGACCTGCACAGGCTTCGTCTGTCGCCATGACGTTGACTCACTACAAGCAGGATGACGCCTTCCTCCAAGGCGCAGTCGGAGGCTCCTGTGAGTTGCAGAGAACTGAGTGCCAGGCGTGGGACGGCTGAGGGAAACACAAGCCAAAAAGGAGGTAGGACCGGGCCTCTGTGCCCCACTGGGCCGCCCCTCGCTGCCTCCCACGCCCCACTCCACCCTCCGCCGTGGACGCCGCAGGTTCGCCTCTGAGATGAGGGTCCCTACCCGGGAGCCCCCAGAGAGGCGCCTGTGGCTTTGGGACACTCGAGGCTGCAGTGGGGAGACAACGCGGGGCCAGGAGTAAACACTGAGCCGGCGCAGAGAGACCCACAGGCCTCGCTCACACCTGCGGGGCTGAGAGCAGGGGAGGCCCAGGAGGAGCCGGGGCACCAGGGGCCTGCGCAGGGCACAGCAGCACAGGCGGGCCTTTGGTTTACAGTAGCTCGGCGGTATGTGTTTGCTGTGTAGACCTTTGGTTTACATCAACAAAGCGTCTGTTCCTTCCACTTTCTTCCATACTTTCTGTCCCAACACATGAAAGCAGCCTTTCCCCTGGCGTGACCCTCGCTCTCATGTGCTGACTGAAAAGTGTGCAGTGTGAATGGCACAAAATCACGCGCACTCATTCAACCAGTCACATCACATGGAGCTTTCTATTTCTCGCCTTCGCTTTACGCCTTTGCTTTCCTTGCCTGTCTGTGAATTAAGCTACAATTTGTTACCATCCTAGTCTTTATGTTTTATTGAACTATAATTTTTACAATGCATTTAATCTTTTCTTTGGAAAAAAAAACTAGAAATCATAACATTTATCCTTGACATATTATAATCCACTGGAATAAACTTTATTGCTATGTCTACTAGGCAA
>PVIR01031386.1:0-19488 GCA_004026965.1 Petromus typicus
CGTGGTGGCTCACGCCTGTAATCCCAGCACTCGGGAGGCAGAGGCAGGAGGATTGTGATGTGAGTTGGAGGCTGAGCTCAGGGCCAGCCTGAACCACAAAAGCGAGACCCTGTCTCAAAAAACCTAAAAAAAAAAAAAAAATCTGTGTAATCTGTCCATAATATTTTGATGCCAAGTATAGAGAGAAAGTTGTGCCCATATCTACATCTCCAAATTTATTTATTTCAACTCTGATTTTGAAAGTTGTCAGAGAAATCCACTGAAATCGGGTTGTAAAGGAGGTGCAGTGTGTACAGCAGCTCTGACCCTGTCTGGGCACACAGTGCTCAAAGTGGGTCATCTGACACTGGGGTCAGTCACAGCCAACTCCACACTTCATATTTCTCCTCTATAAGTTTTCACCTTTCAGCAATATAAGGTCTGTATCCTCAAAGACGTAAACCTCTAAGGACATTTTTAGGGGATGAAATCAGATTTGTAATATGGCATTTGGTTGTAACTTCACTTAAATATAAAACACATAATGTCAAAACTGAGTATTCTGTCTTTCTCACAATATTTCTGTCATGGTGAAATGAACTTCTTGAGGAAAAACAGTGCACAATCTGGCACAGTACAAACAATCAGTTGTGGCTATTAGCATCCCCTCATGTACTCAGTGAGATGCTCACATGAGAGTTCCCCTCCCCTGAAACAGAAGACCCTCTTCCAGACTGACCTTCCGGTCTCTGAGTATTAAGAGATAATCGTTAGGGCTGTCTAGTGCCCTAAGCCAGGAATTCTATGAAACCCATTCACGAGACATTCTCAGTTGTGGGTCTCTCCTTAAGACAAAATTATCATTCTTAATTGATTCCTGCATTTCAGAAGTGGCTTGGACAGCCGGCTGGGCTGTCTCATGAGAACCCTGCCCACTCCTGATGCCTTAATGTAGCAGCAGCTTAAATGACTGAGAAGGAAGAGGCACTGGGCACATGCCACCATCCAGGTGTACCTCTGCCACCCTGGCAGCCACTGGCAAGCTCATCAGGAGGCAGAGGACTAGGCTCAAGGAATCCTTGAATGCACTACAGCTTTGCTGGGTCTCTAATGAAATTGTTTCTACATAAAATGATGTGTCCAGGCCATAATAATCTCTATTACAACCTGGTCTCTAACTGAAGATCTCTGCTCTGCAACCACAGCTAAAGCAGTATTGGAGCCACAGCCCCAAAATAATGAGACCAAAAAGAACCATATATACAAAAATGAGTCCCTGTCAGTTCTAGGTCAAGACTTATTTACTACAAAACTTCAAAGAACATTGAATTTACCAGTATATACTGTAGGTTTCAAAGAAGGGAGTTTAATACATAGCATTTAATAAATTTATTTGCTCCACGGCCTCCTTTTTGTGGAAAGCCCACTAACATTTTACAGGAGTGGGGGAAATGGTGGGAAATACCAGTTCATACTTGTTATATTCCTACTGTCCCATTCAAAGAGAGATTCTCCAGCAGGCTTGGATGGTGTAGGTGTAGACTCAGTGTGTGTCTCAGGCCCACACACTGAGTCTACACAACCATAACTATGTACACAGTAAGTTCAGGAGTTGTGTTCAGGCGGACAGAGATAAGCATGACACGGCTCCAACTTCAAAGTGAACAGATCTGTACTTGCTCTTTGCCTGTGGGCTGTGAGCTCCGATTTGGAAGGTAAGGGATATCAAAAAAAGTAATAGAAAGCCAAAATCTTCATGGAGATACAATCGTATCTCAATAAAACAGTAAAAATCAGGAGGTTCTTAGTCTGCATGTGACACAACATTTGCTGGCTGCCAAAGGTACAGTATTGGTGAGCTTTTCACGGCTGACATAAGATCCTGACAGAACTTTAAGGGAGAGGGTTTTGGAGGGTTTAGCCTATGACTGAATCGCTCCAAGGCAGAAACATGGTGAAAGGGCCTCCCGTCCAGAACTCCGCTCATGGCAGGCAGAGAGCGGAGAGCCGGGCGGAGCAGAGAGGAAGGGCTGGGGCCAGAGGAAAGGGATGCTAACCCACTGTTGAGATCAGTGCCCTCAATTCCAGTCACTTCTCCAGGAGTCTTAGTTAATTCAAATGGACAGTCAGGCACAGTACCAGACTGCCTTCAGTGAAGCTGCAGAAACCCACCCAAAGTCCACTTCTAAGGAAGAACTGATGCTGCACATGCAAAATCCCCACTCTTACTACAATAATACAAGACATTTCAAAATACTCAATCCCACCTCTTTGCATAAAGAAGAAGTGGCTTTAGTACAAGTTTTCTAAAAATGGAAATGAAAGGCCATTCTGACAGATGAACTTGCATTCTAAGTCGTGCCCTTCCAAGATGAAGGGAGTTCTGGAAAGTGAAGCAATGAATGCAGAGATCACTGTGAACTTCTGTTTGGCCTGGGTGTGGGTCCCTCGAGGTCCCCTCAGTTGTAGGCAATGAATTTAGCTGCATCAGAATGTTCCCAGAGTCATGTGAGCCAAAGGTCTTTTGTTGTCACAAGACCGCTGTGATGCACAAGGCAGAGGGTGACACAAGGCAAGTGACTTTCTCCCTGGAATGGTTTGGCATCTGCCAGGAGGTGGGTAATGGGAAAGGCCACAGTCCTGACTGGCAGTACTGTTCTCGGTGCAGAGGGGAGCAGTCGGAACAAAGGGCAACACGCATAAAGAGGGAGAGGTATTGGCATCCGCGCATGGGTTCTCTGGCCACAGTCGTTCCCCTCGCCTGTTTCTGCTTGAGAGATCCCCCCCTGGAAAAGGGCTTTCACCTACACCAGGGGGGTGGAAGGGTGGTCTGCAGCTCTTTTTTTTTTTTTTTTTTTAAGGTTTTTTGAGACAGGGTCTCGCTTTGTAGTTCAGGCTGGCCCTGAGCTCAGTCTCAAACTCAAATCACAGCAATCCTCCAGCCTCTGCCTCCTGAGTGCTGGGATTACAGGTGTGAGCCACCATGCCTGGCACTGTGGTATGTGGTAGATTGGTGCTGGGCGTGAGTCTCCATGCCCAGTGTGGTATGTGGTTACCGGAGATCGAACCTGGGTCCTTGCACTTGCAAGACAGGCGCCGGAACCACTGAGCTAAATCCCTAGCCCCTGTAGCTCTTTAAACACAGTGGGTATTTTTTAGATCACTGAAGTATCTAGTGGTAATCACTATTTTTTGCCAACAAAGAAAAAAAATCCTACTGAATGGAAACCCAATCGCCAAACCTTTACATATGGATACTAAGCATTGTAAATAAAAAGCTTGTCTCTAAGAGACTGAGCACATCCTGCACAAAGACCTGGGACAAGACTGTGGGAAACAGGAGTGTCCTCCCTTGTGGCTGTGATGGCTGTGAAGCAGGGTCATTACCGCTGTAGACCACACAGTCCACACAAGTGGCAGCACATGGACTTCCAAGCCCAGTTCTTTGTCTTTACTCCCACCACCATTTGCTTCCTGAAGGGAGGAAAAGAAGAGGATAAATCTTACCCTATCCAAAATACACTAGATGATGTGTACTTGAAAACAGCTGGACATCTTTTCTGGTGATATCTGCTGTCTCCAGGGCCTTGCAGTGGATTTGCACCAAACTAGCAGCTGCAATGGTTGTAGTTCTCTCTTCAGCACCATGATATTTCCTCTGAGTAAAACCACACTAAATCATCTCCAAGTCAAACCACGGCAAGGCAGAGCCACCAGAAACGGGCACTCCCTGACAGACTCGGCAACAAGGTCCTAGCTGGTCGATCACTCTGGTGAGGGCTGTGCAGCCATATAAGGCAGCACACACTGGAACAGAACCTGTCCCCTCCTGGCAGTTGCCTTGAAAGGATGGAGAGATCGACAGACATGCCAGCTGCTGTAATCATGAACTGTTTCAAACCAGGTCATAACTGATCCCAAGTTAAGACACGGTGTACCTGTTAGATTATGGCACACTGAAGAATTAAGAACATCTGAATCTTGCAAAAAAGGCAGAGATGATTGGAAGAAAGTCTGGACATCTGTAAGGAGTGCAGCTTACCGTCCTTTCACTGGGTCCTGCTCTCCTGCCCAGAAATGATGCCACTCCCGAGTGAGCCCCCAAATATGTGCTAACACTACAATCAGCCATCGGAGAGAAATTGGTCAGGAATATGACAAGACAGAAGAAGCCAGCTTCCCAGGACCACAGCAAAAGAGAGAAACCGGGGAATCTGCCTTCTATGGAGGTTCTATGTCAGAGTCAGCATTATTTTAATTCTCCTCTCCTAGAAGAGGGGGAACCTTTCTTTTTTCAAATTTTCATTTTTATGAGAACAGTACCTGTTTGAGTTCATAATGATCACATCCCTTGGGAAAGTTGGTTCATGTGCATACTGCATCTTAATTCTATCATTCATCTCCTCCCCCTACATCTCTTGGTCCCTTTCCTTGTTGCAAAAGATCTCTCTCCTCATTTCCTATTACCTACCTCTTCTTTTATTCTTGTATCTTTGGATTCTCATAGATGAGAAATCATCTGATGTTTAAGTTGTGTGTTTGATTTATTTCACTTGACCTCACATCCCCAAGGTCACCCATTCTACAAATGACTCAAGTTCACCAGAAGGGGACATTTCCTGAAGGTGTCTACTGAGCCACAGTGAAGGATCATCACTCAGCAGCCTCCCTACTTCTGCAGTGAGTCTGGCCTGGAGTTCCTCCCACCACAATGATCTTTAGACTTCACATGCCCCTCTGGGTTATGTGGTCACTAGGGAGGCAATTACACTTTCACAGAGATCCCCTTTACTTTCTGTTTGCTACTGTGAGATATAATTAGCACTCACACTGGAGAAAACTTAATTAAAGGGGAGCTTGCAAGCATTAGATTCTAAGAATTGTCTGATGTACTCCCACCAGGGCAATGCATGCACAATGCCAGTATTCAGAATGAACTGCAGGAGCAAGAAAAGTTCCCTGGCCAGTCTTTGTAGACCAGGTAGGTACAAAATGTTCTGACACAAAGAAGCAGATCTGAAGATTACTTAGAGCAATAAACTCAAATATTTGTTGATAAAAGTGGGAAAATACAAGTTATCTTCAAAATACTTAAGTTTTGAGCTGTATTCCTGGGGTCAAATCTTGTGGTGGCTTCCTCACCACCTCCCAGGTGCTCTGCCCTGGCCCAGCTCACAACTCCTCCATCCAGCTTCATCTCACACCAAGCTCTCATAAAAGGGTTCATGTGCCAGGCCTCTGAGTGAGCCACAGCTCCTTTAAAGCTGTCATATTATACCTTCCCACAAGTTACCTTTGTCCTCCCAAAGATCTTGCATCTTCACCTGCCCAAATTATACCAAGCTGTGATGGTTAATTTTGTGACAAGTTGACCAGTCAGAAGAGTTCCCGGTTATCTGACTAAATATTACTTCCAGATATGTCTAGGAGGCTAATTCCAGATAAGCATTTGAGTCAGAGGACAAAGTAATGCAGATGACCCTCTCCACTGAGGTCACTATCCAACCCACCAAAGGCCTGAATGGAACCAAAGGCTGAGGAAAGAGGAACTCTCCCCTCTTCTGCTGCCTGAATGCTCGAGCTGAGACACTGGTCTACCATCTTTGGATTAAGTTCTATCCATGGGCCTTGCTGGTTCTCGGGTCTTCAGACTTGGACTGAATTATATCACTGGCTTCCCTGGGCTCCTGCTTATAGACAGTAGACTGTAAACCTTCTCAACTTCTGTTACTATAACCCATTCTGTATAATTAACCTCTGTATAAGTATATATTCTGCTGGGTGTGTTTGTCTGGGAACTTCTAATGAATATACAGCCCAGATCAAGTACCAGCTTTGCAGGGACAGGCCATCTACCACCGGGCCCCAGGGTCTGTGTGTCCTTGCTAAAGGGGCCAAGCTCAAAGCCCAGCTATTGCCTGACAGTGAGCCATCCTGGGGTGGGCACGCAGGCACAGAGGGAGGCCAGGAAGTCATAGCACGACTATGGGGGCAACGGCAAAGAGGCTGGGCCTCTTTACTGAACTCTTGGCCCTATGACCTCAGATGTACAACCTACCTGGGCCCATCACACTGTCCATAGGACTCTGCTGCCTGGCTGGCACTCTGCTGTGTGCTATGCCGAGAGGCACAACTGCCCTCTCTGGCCCCTGTCTAATTTGGCCCCTGTGGAGCTGTGCCAGGGTGCCAGCTTGCTCACTTAGTGCCCTCTTCTGGAGCCTGCCTACCCCCTGCCATCCTCCATGAGGTTGAGAATCTTTCCCCAAAATCTCCAAGAAAGGATCTTTACAAATTTCCAGAAACTATGAATCGCCAGACGACTCAGCTCTGTAGCTCCCTGACCTCATGCTGGAACGGCCCAGGTGGTCCACATTGTCTCCTTATAAGCCTCATTCCCTGGAAGGGAAGAAGAGTCAGAGGACAACTAGATACATTCTGTGTCTATCTGTTGGGTCCCCAAGTGAGGTAGTGAGGAGAGACCCTGTGAGAATCCTCAGAACTGCTATCCAGTCACCCTGAGTTTTTACTTTACTGCTTGTGTCCCGTGGAAAGCTGCTTTCTTTGCCTGGCTCAGTAAACACCAGGCTTCTTCACAGCAAAACGAAAGGTTCAGAAACAGATCAACCAGCCACGGGGAGATGATTAAGCTTCCAGTCAGTGTTCAGACTTACAGAAGTCCTGTCGCTCTGCCACACATGAGATACCCGATAGCCCAGCAGCTCCCCGTCCTGCCGCTTGATCGTAGGCTGCATCCATCTGATGTCCACATTATTAGTAGATTCGTTCAGAAACACAGTGATGTTAGAAGGTGCTGTTGATGGAGCTGCAGATGAAGAAGAAAAAGATAATCTCAAAAAGAAAGCACATATACACGATTCTCTTCTTGGTTTTCAAATGTTCTATGAAAAGCATAAAAATGACAATGAAACGAGGAGCAGACGCCACTGTCTTTGCATTTAAGGAAAACTGTGATATCACATTCATTTTAACAAATAAGTCCTTTAGGCCACAGAAGCCTCAAGAGACTTCTTAGGCACACAGATGAATGTGAATGAAAATGTTATGATCCCCAAGGGAGAGAAGGAGGTGAGTGGCAGAGTTACTTATGGGATATTTAAAAAGAAAACAAAAATGTTATAACCTTTTTCATCTCTGCTGACTCCACAAGCAGTAACCATAAAGATAAAGGCAACATCCACTTGGGAAATGTCATACAGCTAAACCTAGGCCTATGAAACCCATCTCGAATGTTCAGATCTGTGGGGGAATTTGTAGAAAAACACAGCCAGCTCAACAGCTCATTCATTCTGTCTGCCTCCTCTTAAAACCTCTCTATGGGGAATTTTTAAAAATACAAACTCATCAGACAAAAGAAAGTCAAAACAGTAGACAATTTTCAACATATATTTGAAAGCTGAAAAACAGGTGAAGAAATAATTAGTTCAGCAAACTCATTTTCCCTGAAGAACAACAGAGAGGCTCTGAGAGTGGGACCAGGTGTTAAAATGGGAACCAAAGGTCAGAAGGCTGCCTGCAAGTCTGAGTATGAGATTCTCTGAGGTCCCTCTACTCCATTCCCGTGCCAGGCAAGGATTCCCTTAAATATCCACGAGGCAGGAGTTGTTCTGAGTTGAAAAGCAACTGGCTATACAGCACCAGTAGAATGGAGCATGGGCAAGGGCCAGACTGAAAAGTGGGGAAATAAGTGAAAATCTGTGATGTGAATGAGGAGGGTTCCACCTTATCCTTGTACCCCTGTCAGGCTCCTAGAAAACTGGCAGCCACGTTCATCCTCCCAGGGCTGGAGACAATAGACTTCTCTTCGTGACGACGACAGAAAGAAGAAATCCAGTTAGCTGGAGCACACCATAGGTCATTCATTGCACAATCACCAGCCAGAGAAGCTTCTAAACCCCACCAGGATTCATAAAGTGCCAGTCACAGTGCTGGATTTCAGTCTTGAGCGGGAGCAGGCAGCAGAAGTCTGAGGAAAGCTCACTTATAAGAATATAAGAATAAGTAGAATTCAACAATGCTGAATCTTCATAGTCTGTAATCCAAAGATTACTAGGCATGAAAAGAAATTGGAACATGCTAACCACAGTGAGACTATAGATGAATTATTTGAAATCACACCAGAAATAAAATGGATGTGTTTGAATCAACAAACAAGAGCATTCAAATAATTATTACAATCATATGGCCCAAAACTTAAGTAGAGACATGAAATATCTAAAAAAACCAAAATAGGCAAAATTATCAATGTGAGAAATGAAATAAAAGTGGCTAGGATTAATGGCATATTAGATGCCAAACAACAATGAAAAAATTACCAAATATGAAGACACAGCAATAGACACTACCAAATAAGACGCAGAAAGAAACACGGGGGAAAATATTAACGAAGCCTCAGTGAGAGATGGGACAGCCTCAAATGGTCTGGTGTATGCGGCTAGAAATCCTCAGGAGAGGTGTAAACAGAAAGTGTGGAGGACTGGGGCTGTAGCTCGGTGGTAGAGCATCTGTCCAGTACGCAAAAACTTCCAAATAGGATGAAAATCACAAACGCAGAGTCTCAGAAGTTCAAAGCACAGAGCGCATTAAAGTTATGCTGAAGTGTAGTACCATTAAAGTGACTTTGGCCACAGATTGCTTGTTGGGAATAATGCAATGACAGCAAGGAGATGGTGGAGCAAATTATTAATGTCCTGGAAGGAAACAGACTGTGAATCTTAAACTCTGTATCTCATAAAAATATTGTTCGAAAATGAAGGCCAAATAAGCATGTAGCTCAGTGGTAGGACATGCACATAGCATGGGAAAAGGCCTTGGGTTCAATCCTGAGCACAGCTGGGAAGTTCAAGGGAACTTCCTCAGACATACAGAAGCTGAATCTCCTGCCAACAGAGACACACTAGCAGAAATGATTAAGTATTCTTCAGGACGAAGGAAAATATTACTACAGGAACTATGGCTCAAAACCCAAAAGTGAAGACCAGGAGAAATAATAACCACATGGGTAAAGGTATGCTTTTCCTTATTATATAAATCTCTCAAAAAGATTATTGGCTGGACAGAAATAACAATTTAACATGGATTTCTGACATACTTAAAATGTATGACAACAATTATAAAAATATTAGGAGAAAAGTAAACTATACTATTGTATACTATTATAGAACTATCCTATTGTAAGGCTTCTATGAGCACAGTGGTATAAGTCACAGGCAGGTAAACTATGATAAGTTAAACATGCATACTATAAACACTAAAGAGACTGCAAAAGAACTGAAAAAGCTATGACTAATAAGCTAACAAAGGAAATAAAACAGTACAAGAAAAATATCTGACTATATCAAAAGAAAAAAGACTAGGGGGAACACATTACATACAGAACAAATAGGAATTCTGACAGACTTAACTGTACCCATTGGAATGATAACACTACACATAAGTGGACAAAGCACTATGAGTGGACTAGAAAGTGATGTAGGAGGGCCTGGGGTGTAGCTTAGTCACAGTGTATGCTCAGCGTATGTGAAGCCCTGGGTTCAATTCCCAGCAGTGGACATCCCAAAATAATAAATAATAATTTATATCTAACAAAATGTGTGACAGTTCTATGAAACACACATTGACAGAACAAGTAGACAAAAAAATCAGTGAGAATTTAGATATGAAAAGTCTTTCAGTCAAGCTGACTTACTTAGTATTTATAGAACATTCCCCCTAATAAGAATACATTCACCAAGACAGTCATACTCTGGGCCAAAAAAAACAGCCTCTGTACACTTAAAAGGAGTCAATTCATACAAATTAAATTCTCTGGCCTCAACTGAACTAAATCAGAAATCAACATTACAAGGCTGGTGATGTAGATTAGTGCTTCTGCGTCTGCCTGGCAAGGGCAAAGTCCTGAGTTCAATCCCTAGTATGGCAAAAACAAAACAAAACAAACACTATGAAGTTCTCTGGGAAAATCCACAATGTTTAGAAACCAACTTATATACCGAAGTAAGCAATGAGTCAAAGCATAAATCAAAACATATTTTCTAGAAAGTACTCTAAACTGAATAAAGGCAGAACCACAACATATCAAAATTGTTTTAAAGGCTTTTTTTCTTTCTTTGAAGAGAGAAGATACTTTAAAAATTGTGGCATTAGAATTGGTATAAGCCCTCAAAAAATTTTGGGGCCCCTGGGGATGGAACATGTCTTGCATATGCTGAGTGAATACTGTACTATGGAGACATTTTCCTGGATTTTAAACCATTGAAATTCTGGATCTGACCTGTCCTTTCACTTTCAAAAAGGCCAGAGGGCTGGGGGTCATGAGGGTGAGAGTGTTTGTGAAGACTCTGAGTTGAGGATCATGGAAACAATGGGATTCAAAGGTAACAGAGCTGCAGTAGTCACAGCAGCATTCACAGATGAAGAACCTCTGAGGCCATCTTTAAAGACGCAACAGAGTAGCTTTGAGCAAGAGAGAGGCAGCATAGTGTGCTGGGAGGGTCGGATGCAATGGCGCAGGTACAGTGTTTGCAAAGTCCCTGGCAGATGGCTCCTTGGGAAACCTTAGCCATCATCCAATCATTTGTTTTCATGCTATGCATAATAATTTGTGTGTGTTATTCTATTTTAATTAAAAATACTGATTTAAATAGTGTGCTACCAACTTCCTCTAAAAGAAATAAGAAGTTTGGTCACTAACCCCTTGTAAAGTACAGAAGGAAATACCTCCTTTCCCATTTGATTGGCCACCTCAATACAAGGCACTTCCAGAAACAAAATCCAAAGAAAGCAAAGAGGACACACATCAAAATCAGGCTGCTGGATGAGGTTTATTTACTCATGTGCCATCAGGGGAAACACTCATTGTAAGTCTGAGGAATTACCTCCCTCGGTCGTGCTGGCCAGAATCCAAGGGCTGACTGCGGACCAGCCAATTTCGTTCATGCAGGACACGGCAATGCTGTAATCAGCCAGGGCTTCCAGCTGCTGGATTTGATACAGATGTGGTGAAGCAGAGGTGTTAAAAGTCATGACTGAGCCATTACTCAGAGGATCAACTTCCTTGACCTGAATGAAGAGCAGAGAGGTGGACACATGAGTAAGGCGATGGGAATGTTGGACGTGGGCACACATGCACTCGGCCTGTGGGGGCTTCCTCTGCGCTGCAGGAAGGACCTGCTTCCTCTCAGGCCACACACGTCTTCCCACCAGCATTACTGTTACTCATGCTACCTGGGCAGCAAGAGGGGACCTCAAGGAAATGCCCAGACTAAAGAGTCCCCCATGGCAGGTGGCAGAGTTAGTAATCAGCATGACCATAATATAATTGTTAGAACTCACATTGTATCAGAAAAGAAAATAAACTCCTCTTGGGCCCAGTTCAATTATAGATTTCCTTTATATGCAACACAGGCAACAGATACTTTCTGTGGCTGATCCAACCTGAACTATTAACTGTCTGGTCCTTTAAAGACAATTCTCCCCAACTCCCATGTTAGCAGAGGGACTCCTTGGCTTTGTTTTTTTTAAAAATCTGTATTCTTTTTATAATGTAACTTGAAGATGCCAACTCTTACTTTGAGGCTAATTTTAGGAGTGTCCTATATTATCAGCCTACTAAACTCTGGTAGAAATTCAATTCCAAATAACCCATATAGATAAGGCATATTTTATGACATTAAGGAAGGACACAGGAGAGAGGCATTTATACCTCATCCAGAGAACTTTTCTCCAAACTTTTTATAATATATATTTCCTCACCTTTCCGTCTCCAAACTTCACAAGTCTCTCTACATCTCTCTGCAAATATTTATGCAAAGGCTAGTCCTACATCAAGCTTCTACCTTTTTTCTTAGGCACCTCCTGCTTGGGAATAGTGCTATGAGAGTTGGGGATTTTCCCTCACTAGCTTGTTTTTCAAATTTTCTACAATGTATAGTACTCATAAAATCAGAAGAGGCTAGATGGTACTGGGTAAAACAGAAGAAAGCTAAAGCAATTTGGGGAGAAAATTTTCAACCCACAAAATGTATTCGTTTTACTAATGAGCATGCAGTTATAGAGTGTGGCTACACTAGATTATTATTTTGGGATATATGTGTATGAAATTTAGGGCAAGGGGCCATAAATATACATTTTGGAATGGCTTGTTCCCTGCTGCATGCCGTGAAGGTGGCATAGGACCTGACTTCCTCTTTTGACTCAGACCCTGTGGGTGACAGGAAGGTATCAGTTGGCCTGAAGAGTCACTAGATGAGAAATGAGGGCCATGTGCTTATCTTGGGGGTGGCTGTTAGCAGAAACTGCTCTTGGTTCCTGCACATTAGAGTTTACACCTGCTTCCTGGTAAACAGTCACCAAAGCTAAGGTGGAGGAGAGCTTTGGCTCTCTGGCCCTGCATGCTTCCAGGCATATTGACTCTCCTAAACATGACCCTGGAAGAAGGTGGGATTTCAATGACAGCCCTCAGTGGATTGCAGGGAAAAGAGCACGAAATGGCAAGAAGTATGCAGACGAGTTAAAAATAGAAAGTAGTATGTGGCCCAAAAAATGGATGAAAAAAGGAACTAACGTCAGGAAGCAAGAGGGTGTGTCCCGCTACTGTGTGGACCTGAATCGAAGCCAAAGCATTCATTCATTACCGAGTCAGAGTCTAAAATTATCATGAAGTACACAGCCATGCTTGGTCCTTTTACGAATGAGAAAAAACATGGTTAGTCAATAGAACTATCGAAGTATAATGTCTAGAGAAAATATAAGATAACAGTTAAATACGAATTTCTGATAGGTAACACTTTTTAGTGCAAATAAATCGTAAGAGTACTTGTATAATTTATCTGAGGGTCCTGATTCTTATTTACTAAATCTAGCAGCTCTGCCAGGGCTGGACAGAAGGAATGAAAGGACAGAATGAGCTGGCAGGTGGGACAAAGATAGCATGACCACATCCAGCATCACAGGGTTGGTGGTAAGAGGGGCCTGGAGTCTGGCTGCTCCAGGGCAATTTCTCATGAGAGGCATGGCTGCCCCAAACCATAGCCAAGACAGAGCAGGTGAAGCACCTGTGTAACCTACCTCCTGGTGATCCCGTGGCTCTCAGACCTCCTAGACATCCTCCCCAACCTCTTGCCTGTCCTGAGTGCCACTCTCTCACGGTGTTGGGTTAAGACTCTTCTTCAGTCTCCCTGCATGTAATTATTTTCATATGGGTGTTGGGAATAATCTTATTTGGGAGAAATAATTGCCTGCGGATAGACTTAGGACTTGACTCTTATTGCAACAGGGACTCCAGTGATCCCATGTGCTGTGACCCAAGTGCTCTGATGCTCCAGGGCAGAACTACGCCAGATCTTTATCTACATAATTCCTCATTATTCTAGGATGCAAGAACATGCTGCCCCCTGAGTGACCAGTTGATCTGTTACATTTGTTACTCCTGATGTTCCAAAACTACTGTCCTCTGAGTGATCTGCTACATTGCTCGCTCTGGATGTACTGAATAAAAGGGTGGCAAGTTGGGGGCTTTTGTCTTTGCTGCCCTGGGTAGCATGGGTCAGGCCCAAGCTCAGCTTCTTCTCTGAGTCTTATATCTGTCTATATATTAATTAATTTGCCTTCTGCTGCTGGACTCACAGGATACTAGAACTTATTTCAAAGGTTCTAGTGTCCCCTTCCCCTATTCCTTACACATTGGAAGGTTTATCATGGCCTCTTAGATGTCCCAAACAGCTCAGCAACATAGTAACAGTTTATAAAAGGGCTGGCCTATGTTTTAGTTATATCCATTTATATAAATGCCTACTGCCAACAATCCCTGCTTGTTCCCAACAACAGAGCTCCAAAATATGCAGAGCCAAAACAGACAGAATAAAGGGAGAAATAGTATAGAAATAAATGTCAGGCCTCAACGCTCCACTTTCAATTACAGGTAGAACCACTATGCAGAAGGCAAAGGAAGGGACAAAAGACCAAACAAGACTATGAACCAACTACACCTAACTGACACACATAGAACACTCCAGCCAAGTATAGTGGAATATATTTTCTTCTCAAGTGCCTGGGAAATATTCTCCAGGATAGAACATATGTTAGGCCATAAAACAAGCCTTGGTTAGTTTCATAGGACTGAAATCATAATGACGATATCCTCCAAACACAATGAAAAATCAATAAAAGAAAAAAACTTTAAAAAATTTACACTTATGTAGAAATTAAACAACACAGTCCTAAACAACCAAAATAGACAAAGAAAAAAAAATCACATGAAAAAAGGCTCCCCAAAAATCCTTGAGATAAAGGAAAATACAACAAAACAAAACCTTATGGGATGCAGTGATAGGATTACTTAGAGGGAAATATGAAATATAATTTCTATGTTAAAAAAAGAAGAAATATCTGAGGGTTGGGGATGTAGCTCAGTGGAACCATGGCTGCCTGGCAAGAGCAAGGACCTGAGCTTGATGCCCTGTAGTGCAAAAAAAAAAAAAAAAGAAGAAGAAATCTCAAATCAATAATCTTTTAGGAAATTATAAGATGAACAAATTAAGCTAAAGTAAACAATAAAATGAAAACTAAGACAAATTAATAGACAGGAGGAAAAAAGTTTAAAACTCAAAACTTTCTTGTTCAAAAAGATGAATAAAATTGGCAAACATTTAGCTAGACTGCTGAAGAAAAATAAGAGAAAAGACAAAAACTAGTAACGTCAAGAATGAAAAGGGAGATATTAGTACCAACTTCAAAAAATACAAAGGATTTTAATGGAATACTATGAGCAACTGTATACCAACAAATTAGATAACTTAGACAAAACGATCAAATTCCTAGAAACACTCTATCAAAATTGACTTAACAAGAAATATAGAGCCTGCTGTACCAGTGCACAGCTCTTACTGAATTGCACTTAATTTTATTTATTTATAGTTTTTTGAGACAAGGTTTCACTATATATTCTAGCCTGGCCTTAAACTCACTCTGTAGCTCAGAAAGCTTCTGCCTAAGCTTTCTGGGTGCTGAGATTATAGCTTTGCACCACTATTCCCAATCTGAATTGCACTGTAAATGGGTAATATTGCAGTGTGTGAAATATATATACATATAAATATATGCATATAAATGTTTTTAGAAATATATCAGATATCTCAGGTGAGGAATCACAAGTATAAGAGTTTCTAATGCTAGTATTTGGGAGATTTACAAATAAAGTTGGGCAAAAATTAAGACTGAAGATGGTAGGAGTCAGGATGGAGGCTATTTTAGGAACAATGCATGCTTCTATTCTTCAGAAAAGAAACAGCTGTTAGATAAGAGTAGGAGGCATTAAGAGGACAGAAATTAATTGCATTTGCTATGAAAAACATTTGGTTGTCAACACAAAATTCTTCGGAAGTCACTTTTCTAAACACTGGCATGGCTGGCCTATGTTAGGTTAATATGTGTGCTTGTTTTGTTTGATATACTAGGAACTGAACTCTCGACCTTCACACAAACTACATCCTCAGCACATTTTTATTTTGCATTTGAGACAAAGTCTCACTAAGTTTTGATTCTCCTGTATCAGCCTCCCAGAGGGCTGAGATTAAAGATATGTAACTCCATGCTGGACAGGTGCACAAGGTTTCAAATAATAAGACTCAGTATTTAGGAAACCAAGAGCACTCCTATCCCTACAGCACAACAGAGTATGACACAGAATGTATTCCTATTTCTGGCACATTGTGCTGCATGTTTGATAACCTGCTCCACTCAGGCTGTGTCTGTGGCTGCAGAGCTGATGGCCCTGAGCCCTGCTTTTGGCATCTGATTTTCCTGGGTTTAGATTCAGAAGCTGAGTGTGAGTCTGTAGCGCCAATGTGCTTTAAGTAAGACCATGTCTGCTGAGTCCTGGGGCCACTGTGGGCTCTCTTCAGTAAATAGCAGTGTTACTGCACCATTTCCATTTTTATCAAAAGAACACTCAACAGCAATGCTTACATCATGACAGGGTGTCATCTGAAGATGTCTAGCATATATTTCTTTCAACACTATATCATGCCAGTTTTAGGTAAATGGTAGTTAAAAATGGTTGGAGACTAAAGTCTATAATCCCCAAGTTTCCTCGGGAGACACTGGCTAAGGTGTGATGTATCTTTGTCACATTGTCTGTCCCTCTTGGCAGCAGTCCAAGACCAGCCACACTAGGAATATCTGGCCTCCTGAAGTCTTGGCCACAAGTCAGCTCTCCTTCAGGGATGTATTTTTTAAAATTTTTATTGGTACATTATATACACACATCATAATCACATTCAACATTGAGAATTTATAGCAGTATATGACACATCTTAATTCTCATTTTTTCCAATTCCCTTACCCAACTTACAATCCCCACCCCCTACATATATAAGCTTTGTTTCCTTTTTTTACCATCACATTTTTTCTTTCCTCTTGTTACCCCTACATCACATTTCTCTCTGAACATTTTCTATTTCACAGTATCTATCATACATTCTAGAACTCATTTACATCTTCAGTTTCACACACCAGAGAAAAGATATGATATTTACACAGCTGTGACCTATTTCCTTCACTTATGAGTATGTCCACAAGGTACGTCATTTGAGTATAAAGGACTCAAAATTATCATTCTTCATGGCAGAGTAATGCTTCATTTTGTAGAAAAACTATACCTTCTTTATTCAGTTTAGAGTTGATGAGCATTTGGGTTGTTTCCAAGATTTAGTTATCACATACTGAGCTATTATAAACATGGATACACATATGTTGCTGTGATATGACTCTTTTAATTCTTTCATGAATATCCTTAGGAGGGGAATAGCAGGGTCAAATGGGATCGCTAATCCTAATTTTTTGAGGAATCTTCATACTGATCTCCATAGTGGTTGTGCCAGTCTACATTCCCACCAACAGTGGAGAAAGGTTCTTTTTCTCCATAGCCTGGTCAGCATTTGTTGCTGGCTAATTTTGAGACAAGATTCATTCTTTCTGGAATGAGATAAAATCTCAGTGTTGTTTTCATCTGCATCTCTCAGATGACCAGTGACATTGAGCATTTCTCTATATGCTTTTTAGCTGCTTTTACTTCTTCTCTTGAAAAACATCTGTTCATTTCAGATGCCTATTTTTGAACTGGGTCTTTAAATTGGGGTGGGGGCTGATTTTTAATGCTCTTTATATATTCTTGATAGTAGCGCTTTGTCTAAAAACAGCTGTTAAAGATTTTACTCCCATATATAATCCAAAAATTCATCTGGAACCACAAGAGATCTAGAATAGCAAAAGCAATGCTAGGCAACAAGGATATGGTGGGGAGTATTACGATCCCCAACTTGAAACTATACTACAAAGACACTGTGATAAAAACTGCATGGTAGGGGCAAAGTAACACACCCGAGGATCAATGGAATAGATGAGAAGATCCAGAAACAGCTCTAGATACACAGAGTCACCTCATCTTGGACAAAGAAGCCAAATGTCCTCAATGGAGGAAAAAGCCTCTTAACAAATGGTGCTAGAAAAACGGCTCTAACCTGCCAAAGGCTAAAGCTAGACCTATCTCTTTCACCATATACTAAACTAAAATCAAGTTGATTAGAGACCTAACTGTTAAAACAAAAACACTAAAACTGCTGCAAAACAGGTTAAGTAGAACTCTCAGAGACATTGGCTTAGGGAAAGACTTTATAAACAAAACCTCTATAGCATGAGAACTAGCAGAAGAAATCAACAAATGGGATCTCATCTTATTAAAAAGCTTCTGCACAGCAAAGAAAACCACTGGCAGTGAAAAGACAACCAACAATATGGGAAAAAATCTCTACCAGCTGTTTCTCAGATTCAGGGACATATTTTTATACTTAAAGGTTACATCTCTCCAGTTTTCCTTGGAAACATGCTTCTCTTCTAGTTGGACTCTGGACCACATGAGTGAAAGAAGTGACATTATGGACAGGGCACCATGAAACTATGCACAATGGTGGACAATGGGGAGGCCAAGGGGCCCTGGACAGAGAGGATAAATGCCCTCGGAGCTTGTTCTGAGGAGCAAGAAAGGTCAGGTGGCCTCTCAGACCAACAGCCACCCCCTTCCCTCTTCCTCTGGAAGTTTACCTGAATGCTGCAGTTCCTGAATGGGGAGTAGCCATCAAAACCAGGGACCCAGGAGATCAGAATGCCATGCGCTGTACTGTTGTGGATGTGCACTTCGGTTGGTGGGGAAGGAATTGCTACATAAAAAAAAGAGGCACACACACAAACACAATTATAAACCACAGGCCACAGCTGTCAAACAAAATGCACTAATGTGCAGCTGTTTTCATGTCCCGAGATCAGCAAAAGGGAACATAAATTCTCAAGAGGTGCCACTCTAGGCTTGAGGGTAATGGCACTGATCTGGACAGAACTGTCCCAGCAATGGGATGCTTCTGCCTGGCCTGAGGAGAGCAACACAGACCCTCCTCCCCTCACTGATGAAGTGAAGACACCTTTTAACTAGAAAAGGATTGTAGACATTCGTGTCCTTCAGGGAGCACATCTTCTTGCCCCCGCTGTCTGCGGCCACATGGCTGGACACTAATGTAATAACCAGGGACCTAGAGCCACTGTCCTCTTGCTCTTGTGGAGCACCTGGTCCCGGGGGTGGGGGTGGAAAACCCACAGAAGACTGGATGTCACGGTGTGAGTGTGTATGTGTGTGTGTGTGCGCGCGTGCCTGCATATGAAAGAGAGGTGGTGGGGGGGAGATAAAGAGCAGAAGTTTCCAGGGCCGGGGAGTTAGCTCAGTGGTTCCAGTGCCTGTCTTGCAAGCACAAGGATCCGGGTTCGATTCCCCGGTAACCACATAACAATACTGGGTGTGGAGACCCACACGCAGCAGCAACTAGTACCACATACCACAGTGCCGGGAGTGGTGGCTCACGCCTGTAATCCCAGCACTCGGAAGGCAGAGGCAGGAGGATTGTGATGTGAGTTTGAGGCTGAGCTGAGGGCCAGCCTGAACCACAAATCGAGACCCTGTCTCAAAAAAAAAAAAAAAACCTAAAAAAAAAAAAAAAAGAGCAGAAGTTTCCCAAGTGTAGGCAACAGGTGAGAGTTGTAGCAACAGTGCCCTGCTCCTGCGCCTGCACCTGTGCCTGCGCCTGCACCTGTGCCTGCGCCTGCAACTGCACCTGCACCTGCACCTGCACCTGCTGGGGGAGGGGTATGCGAGTATAAGGAGTGTGCATGGACCTCAGTTGTATGTGGGACAAAGAAAGCAATTTCAGTTAGAATCTAAGAAGCATCCAAAGTTTAGGAACTCTTATCTCTTTGTGCTAAATTTAACTGTTCATAATAATTCCACTTATAGTGAAAATGATGGCTAATGTTCTTGTGTGCTTACCCTGTGCCAGGCTCTGTGGGGACTTCATTGAATCATAATGGACCCAGAGAGACCATAAGAAACAGCACAGGATCATGAGCTTACCCCAGAGCTGGGGTCTCCACCAGGACACTGGAGGCCTA
>PVIR01031387.1:0-19493 GCA_004026965.1 Petromus typicus
TGTCCTCTCTCACCACTTCTGTTCAATATAGTTCTGGAAATATTAGCCATAGCAATTAGGCAAGAGAAAGAAATAAAAGGAATAAAGATTGGAAAAGAAGAAGTTAAATTGTCATTATTTGCTGACGACATGATACTCTATCTAGAGGATCCTAAAAACTCAATTAAAAAACTGCTGGATCTAATCGCCAATTTTAGCCGCATAGCTGGTTACAAGGTCAACGTTAAAAAATCAATAGCCTTCATATACACAAACAGTAGACCCACTGAGATAGAAATTGGAGAGTCAGTCCCTTTCACAATAGCACCCCAAAAAATAAAATACCTAGGAATCAATCTAACAAAGGAGGTGAAAGACCCTACTCTGAAAACTATAGCACTCTGAAAAAGGAGATAGAAGATGATATCAAAAAATGGAAAGACATACCTTGCTCCTGGGTAGGAAGAACCAATATTGTCAAAATGGCTATACTCCCAAAACTACTCTACACATGCAATGCAATGCCGATTCAAATCCCAACAGTATATTTCACGGATCTAGAGAAAAAAATCCAAACTTTCATCTGGAACCACAAAAGACCTAGAATAGCCCAAGCAATTCTAAGCAACAGGGACATGGTGGGGGGTATCACAACTCCGAACCTGAAACTATACTATAAAGCCACTGTGATAAAAACTGCGTGGTACTGGCAAAGTAACAGACCCGAGGATCAATGGAGTAGACTAGAAGATCCAGAAACTACTCCAGATACACTGAGCTACCTCATCTTTGACAAAGAAGCTGAAAATCCTCAATGGAGGAAAGATAGCCTCTTTAACAAATGGTGCTGGAAAAACTGGGCTTTAACTTGCCAAAGGCTAAAACTAGATTTAACTCTTTCACTGTGTACCAAGCTAAAATCAAAGTGGATAAGAGACCTAAATACTAAAACAGACACTCTAAACTTTCTGCAAAACAGGTTAGGTAAAACTGTCGAAGACATTGGTTTAGGGAAAGACTTCATGAACAAAACTTCTATAGCACAAGAATTGGCTGAGGAAATCAACAAATGGGACCTCATTCTTTTAAAAAGCTTCTGCCCAGCAAAGGAAACCACCAACAGAGCAAAAAGACAACCAACAATGTGGGAAAAAATCTTTACGAGCTGTACCTCAGACAAAGGGCTACTATCTAGAATATATCAAGAGCTCAAAAAAATCAGCCGACCCAAATTTAATGACCCAATTCAAAAAATGGGCATCTGAAATGACCAGATATTTTTCAAAGGAAGAGTAAGAGCAGCTAAGAAGCATATGAAGAAATGCTCAACATCATTAGTCATTCGAGAGATACAGATGAAAACAACATTGAGATTTCATCTCATTCCACATAGAATGGCTGCCATTTCAGATTCAGCCAACGGCAAATGTTGGTGAGGCTGTGAAGAAAGAACCCTTCTCCACTGTTGGTGGGACTGTAGACTCGTACAATCCCTGTGGAGATCAGTTTGGAGATTCCTCAAAAAGCTAGGATTGGAGGTCCCATTTGACCCGGCCATTGCCCTGCTAGGTATATACACACAAGAATTAAAAGACTCATATCACAGTGACATATGTGCACCCATGTTTATAGCAGGTCAATTTGTGATTGCTACATCTTGGAAACAACCCAAATGTCCATCAATTGGAGACTGGATAAAAAAACTGTGGTTCTTCTACAGAATGGAGTACTACTCTGCCATAAAAAAAGATAAGTTTAAATCATTTATACTTAAATGGACATACCTTGAGGATATCCTCATAAGTGAAATAAATAGGGCACAGATAGGTACATATCGCATCTTTTCTCTGGTATGAGAAAACAAAGATGTAAATGAGTCCTAGCATTGTATGTTATATATTGTGAAATAAAAAATACTCAAAGTAAAATAGGGTGAAGGGGGAAAAATAATATTATAACAAAAAAGAAAGGAAACAAATTTTATGTACATGGGGGGGTAGTAGGGTGGGTAGAGCTATGGGAAAAAATGAGAATTAAGTTGTATCTTATACTGGTACAAATTCCCATTATGGAGTGCAATCATGATGCATATATGTAATGTGCCAATAAAGACTAAAAATTTTTTTAAAAACTTGTAATGAAATAATTAATATTTATATATATATATATATAATAACTATTACATATATATACCATCCATAAATAATATCACAAGACCTTTGGATCATCACTTGGTGATGTTACTTGGGCTCCTGCAGTTTGCATGTCTTCAAAGACTGATGTCACCCTTACATTTCACAGGCCCAAGGCCTACCACTCTAATTATCCTCGGAACCCCATCTGCAGGAGGCTCTCCTTTAATTATTTCATATACAAACAATGCTGTGTCCAGTCAGTCTCTTTCTTCCATGTTAACTTGCCCAGCTGCCAGACAGGAGGAAAAGCCCCATCACAGGAGGCCCCGGCTTTTTGCACATTGCCTTGTTTAGCTCCTGATGAGGTTGGGTGAGACCCCAGGACAGGTCTCTGAAGCCAGCGTCAGTCTTCCGAAGCCTATATTTTGTTCTTGTTTAGAAAACAGGGATAATAGTCCCAATTTGAGAACAACATTGTAAGAATTGATTCAATTAATGAATAAGAAAAAAGACTTTTGAAATGGTTTATATATTGTGAAGACCTATTCCCGCACCAAAGACAAGACTGGTTATGTTCTCAGATATTTTAATGGTAATTTTTTAAGATGTCTGGATTCAACCTCAGTGTACGGGATATATCTGGCTGCCTTTGTGGGCTCCAAGTTGAGTCCTGAAAAATACATTCAGGATATCCTTCAACTTGAATTTCTCCTCCCTTCTCCATACACGTCCATCTGTCTTATCTCCATACACGTACAGCTGTCTTGAACCACATCTGTCTTCTATTTGCCCCAAGACTTCTTGGTGCTCAAGAGAAAGAGAAGCCACATCAGTTGTTACACACAACCAGCTGAGCCTATAGCAGGAGTGTCCAGGACCTACTTCTCAAAACATTTGTTTGTATTAAAATCATCACCCTTTTCTTTGCCTATAAATTGGCTTTCCAACACAAACAGAAAGCTAGCAGCCATAAAATTCCAAGCTCCATCTGGAACGGCCGGCATGATGTGTGGATCTGTGCACCAAGTGGGAAAGGTATTGTGCTTGATTGGAAACTTCCCAACTGTGGGGCACCAACTGCGATTGGAAAGAGGGGCAGCACGCACAGACTGGCGGCATCTGTACTAAATGGAGACATACAAACTTCAAAGAGTTCTTTACAACACACTCTGGAGTCAGGCGTGGCTGGAATTAAAAAGACAAAATAACATTTCCCTTTGCTAGGTACAGTAGGGAGGGAGCCCTCATAGGGAGCCCCACTTGTCACGATCCCAGTCTGGAGCAAGAGTGTAGTGAACATGCACACTCGTCATTGTCCTTCCTGGTAAAGGCAACAAAAAGCCCATTTCTGAAATGACATTTATTACCGTATCGTGTCATCTCTGAAGAGCTTCACCAGCTGCCGTCTAACCACTGTCTTAATGGGAAGCAAATTTAGGACTCTGGAAGCTGACGGTGGTGGTGGTGTGTTGGAGTTTCAGGCTTTGGCAGAAAGAAAGGGTTTCCTCCTTTCTTTCTTTTTTCCTTCTCTAAAATTTTGCAGCAATTGCAATACTTGATCAACTGGGTTATTTAACTGAATCAGTGTGTAACTCAGGTGTACCAAGTATAATAAAGACTGATGTTTATGCATTTTGCTCCTCCCAAGTAACTAAATCACCAAGTTACCCAATTCATTTCCTCAAGAGTGATGATCTCACCATCCCACCAGACAATAAGGAGAATTCAATTGCTTATCACAAAGCGTCCCCTGAATGTTTAGTTTGTAAGTCATTGATTTGTCCATTTAAGTGAGACTTTTACTGGTTGTTTTCTTATCCCATCCAATATTTCTCTCTGTATGTCTGGACAGGGCAGTGTTTACAATCTCCTGCTAAGGGTGAGGAAGAAGGTGCAGCAACCCAGTCCAAAACATACATCACAACATACAACAAGAGCAGCCAGGCACAATGTGTCAGAGCCACCCATGCTCAGCTGCCCTACAGAGACAGCGCAAACTCCCAGAACAGAGGGCAACCGGCATGAAGGGGAGAGTTACAAACAATCCAATGAAGTCTCCATCATGAGGAACAGCAGCTAAATGGCCTCAAATTTCACTCCATATGCCTAAGACTGAAGTTGAACTTGTAAGCACAGATTCTGCAAAGTTAGAAGAAAGCTTAAGGAAACAGAACAAAGAACAGAACCTTCTGAAGGCTTTCAAGGAAATCAGTACTTTGACCCAGAAGAACTCTTGATATGACTGCAGACGATGGCTGTGTCCGCCACACAGATGGAGCACGTCTGGGAACAGCTGGGTGCCCCTGTGCACTCTGGGAGACTGCCTGTCACCTTGGCTGCAGAGCTGACTCTGCTGGATCGGCTCTCACTGCGAGACCGGAAGGACCCGGATGTGCCCCACTGCACTGGGCTGCTGTGCACATCTGCAGCACAGCAGTGAGTCTGGGAGACCTCAAAGGGAGTCTCCACGTGCACTCTGCGGAGCGCACTTCCAATGCCAGATGCAATTAATTCTTAAATGGATACCCGGGTTTTAAGCGGATGCAATCAAGGCTTTCACTGGCGATTGCCTGAGTGCTGACTCTGGTCCTGCTCATCAAGGGCAGCTGTCTCTTCCATCCACTCACTCCTGGCACAAGCTGGCAGCCATCCCATGTGGAGCAGGTAGCAAGTCTGTGACCTCAAGACCACTTCCAAAGGTGGGGTCGATGTTTGGGAGAAATGACCTCCATTACATCCTGATTGATATTTTCCTTACTGTCCTTTGGAACAAGCGGAAACAGACACAGAGTACAAGATTTACACTGCCGTTTCCTATGTAAACTTCAACCACAGTAACAACATGTGCACTTCACTGAAACTGTCTTTCAGTCAGCATTGCTTTCGTTTTGAAGGCAGCAGCATCCCTTTTTCCACCACTGTCACTCCGTCATCCTGAATTTCAGGAATGTCTTCAGTCCTTTCATTTCTCTGCCTCCACAATGGCAACACTACATGCACATGTTAAAACTTTGGGTCACAGGTAGGTGGTTTTCCCTGAACAATTACAAGCAACTCATTGTCCATTTGAGAAGGTGTCATCGAGACTTGAGCTCAACTCTAAGTGGGATTCACAGGTCTTGGTTGGTGGTGAAGCGGAGGGAGGGACTTCCTACAGCCTGTGCCTGAGGCACCTCCTGGGACCATAGGAGAGCTGGGAGGGGGGCAGTGACCCTGCCTTGTCACTACTCTGGTTCTCAAGCAGCTCACTGTCCAACTTTCCTAACTCTGAGAGAAAAAGGCAGAAACCCCAGAAGGAAAGTGCTTCATCTAAAAACTCGGCAGCATTTCACTCTGAGATTCTTCTAACCAAGTACAACAGCATGGTCCCCCATTGCCCTTACTTACTACATAGCTGGACGCCTCCAGGACTGGCACATCCTTGAGCACGCCAAGCAGAGCAGGGCTAGAGCCTGGAAAGAGCTGTGTGGAGCTCGTGGTTCACACGTGCCGCTGGGAGCCACGGAGCAGTATGTGGGCAGAGGAAGGCGCAGGAAGAGGAGCCAGCAGGTCTCACTCTGAAGTTACTGCAGCCCTCTCTGCCTACAGGTGGTCACGCTGAATAAGACCATTCCCCACTGGTCAGCATTCACAAAGGGCTCTCACTCATCCCCGGCTAGTTAGGGAGGCTTACAGTGAAGCAGGTTCCAAAAGCACTGTGTGCTACTTCATTACAGTGGATTTTGCGGCTCAGCATTCAGCTTTAGGATTCAAAAACAACCATCACGTGTTAGTGTTGGGCTCACCCCACACGTCTGGAACTCAGTTCCACTGAGAGACGAGAAGGTAAAATTGGTCACAGGAGTTCAAGAAACCCTGTAGGAAAAGGTCAGATAAAGAAAGGCAAGCATAATGAACAAATTACACAACAGGCCTCTTCTCCTTTCTCTTCTCCAGCTAGATATGCTCTGGTAGGATTCTGGTACTTAGCAGTTTTAAGCTTCACTCTGTAATTTATCTGGATTTTAAACCCTGGCCTCCCAAGATGGCAGACAGAGCCAACCTTTCCTGAGTAGCTGTTAGCACCTGAAGTGAAGCACACTGTATGTGAGATTGGTGCCCAATTTCAGATATAAATTAAAAATGATAGTAATGTCCAAAGGGATATATATTAATCAGGTGTCTCATTGCTAGACATAATATTTGACATGCACAGTTTAAAGGAGTGGATATTAAATTTAGTTTACAGCTCAAAAGATTCAGTTCATGGTTGACAAGTTAAGGGAGGAAGGGCACGGCAAGAGAGGTGATAAGGTTATGGTGGCCAGGAAAATAGTGCCAGCCAAGAAATGAGCCAGGGACCAGAGTCGCACATCCATGACCCGAAAATACCCGGAAGAGAGCAATACCAATACCCTGACCAGATCTCAAAACTAATCAAGTGAACACTCTAAGTGACACAGGAAGTGTCTTAGATTTAGAAATCGCTTACTAAAAGAAGGAAACACTAATCTCAATTAAACACTTTCTCAAATATGTCTATAAATTTATAAGTAATGAGAAAAGATCTGCTGATATTCAAGACTATTGACTTTAGCATGTGAAAATTTAATTGTTTTACTTTATTGCATGTTGAAGACATGCTCCATCGTAGCCTGAGTGATAGTCCACATCTATTAGCCACTGAGGCTCTACCAGAAGGGGTCTCTATGCATGTACGTCATCCGACTGGGAAACTGGCCAAGAGAGAAAGTGATGGTGGAGTAACTGTGATATGCACAGGAGAGGTAAGTATTCACCTTTCCAAAGAAGAAAACTATGCAGAAACTGAGTTTTCTATGTCATCTCTTATCTGATAGGTTCCTTTTTTACTTATGCACATTGTCTTACTGTTTAAAGTTCTCTGGATAAGTTGTAATTATAGTCATCCAAGACTTTGGACTTGCCCAACATACGTGATGCTCTCAAAAATCGCTGCATCCTTTCTCCAAAGAAAGGAAGATAGACTCTGGAGGAGAACTTTGGCTGTGAGCAGTAACAGGAGCAGTCCCAGGGCTGACAGCGATGGGACAGAATTAGCATCCTGACTCTGTCACTTACAGGCTAGGTGGCTTAGGCAAATTATAATGCAGTCTTGCTCCATTTGTGTGAAAATGCCAACACTTCTAATACCCATGTCTGATCTTCAGCTAGCAGGGAGCACTTAGACCCGTGACTAGCACAAAATAGGTGCTTAAAATACTGATTACTGAATAAATGATCCAATTAATTCAATTAACATATATTTGTATTTTAAATGATATAGTAAGGTGCATGTGTGTAATCACCAGCAAACAGTGGAAACCAGCAGCAGCACAGCCTCCTAAATCTACTCCACTTCTACAAGGAAGGAGCTTGTAAGAGCATTGGGTAAGCAAGTTTCCTGCAGCAGCCATGACCATCCTGATTACAACCATAATCATTCTTGTTGTTCTTACCATGGGGAGCATAAGCTGAGATTCAATCTACCGGGTTCTAGGCTGAGTACTCCACCTCCATAGCTCACGTCTTCCTCAAGATAAGTCAAGGAGGGAGCAAGAATTATTTCCCTTTTACAGATGGGAGCTCTAAGCTAAATGAGGTGAAGAAATGTCACAATTTTCCAGCAAGCTAGTGACGGGGTTCAGAACACAGATGTTTGAAACAAGAGCATATGTTCACTAGAAAGAAGGAAAGAAAAGAGGCCCAGGGTTAAGGACCAGTTCTGCCCTTTACAAACATTTCAATATGAACATAACTGCCTACAACCTGAATACCCTGAGATGAGAATCTTGCCTTACGAGATTCTTGTGAAAAGTAAAAATAGTATTTCCATTTACTCCTTGTGAATTCAATAAAAATAGAACTATAGCCCAAATATCTAGTTTATAAGTAGGCCCTTAAGAAATTCTTTTTGATAAATTACCAATATCTATGAGTGACTTTTATACCTAAATCACCAAACAAATTTCAGTGGACATCACTGTCAGCAATTTTGCATACATTGACCAAGAAGGTCTAGATCTCCAAAACTGTCCCAATGAACCAATACACCCATTACGAAGGTGACAGAGACACCACTAACAGTCGAGTCCCAATCTACGTTTTATAACAGAAGACAAATAGCTGATCACGCTAATCGCCAACAGATGATCTTAAAAATGAACATCTTTTCAAGGGAGTAGTTGAAAGATCATTAGAAAAAGATTCAAAATGTGGTCCACAGCAGGCACACAGTGTGAGATTCGAAGGAAAGAGTGCAGTCTTTGGAAGCCTTCTTGGTGTTCCTGAGGTCAAGGGAACAGACGGAAGGCATATTGAGTGCTGAGCCACAAGCATCCATCTGCTTTCTTGAGTTTGGCAAGATAAAAACAATTATAAAAAGTGAAGAAAGTGATGTTGGCCATAACACAAACATGACCACCAGTGTCAGGTATGGCATCCAGCTCTTTATAATGGTCCATTCTCAAAACACAATTTCTCAAGTGGTTTCTGCTTGTTGTGTCCTGTTCTTACTGGAGTCGGGCTGTCCCCAAACTGGTGGTTACCCCATGACTCCCCAGTGAGTAGCTCGCTGCATTTGGCAAATGTTAAAAAGTTCCAGCCCAATCTGCTTATGTATTCTAAAAATGCCAAACAATACAAAAGCTGAGAAAACATCAAAAGGAGTTGAAGTCTTTGCCCAGGACAGGCAATCTGGCAGATGCTTTCATTTTTAAAACCATCAGTCTCAGCCAATTCTTTCACTTCAAAATATCTTCATGATACGACACTGAACACAGAATGAGGTGGACTAGATGGGGTGAAAGCTTTATCAGGATCAGAGTTCTTTTGATCTGAGTATGAAATACTTTTTCTTAAAGCAAGGACAACGCATATCTACATCTTTTCATTCACAGAAATAACTGCAGTATGTGTCGGCCAGTGTGGTGCCTCTCAGGCTCCCGGCATAGCGGCCAGGATCCTGGAGCTCTGGTTCTGGTTCCAAGTCGGCCCATCTCAGTTTCTTCACCCAAGATCACAGTCCGGGCAGTAGGAAATGGGCCACATGCCACACTTTCCACAGGACATTTCCTTTCACCCTTGTAGGCTCCCCACTTTGCAGATGAGAAAGTGGAGCCATCCAGATGCCGACCAGGAGCAGAGGGTGTGCGGCGGGAAAGCAGAGGTGAGAGGTGGCCTCCCCGGTCCCGTCAGGGCAGCCTGCGGAAACACTACTTACCAAGAAAGTCGCTGTCACATCTTTTTGCTGCCTTTAGAAGTCTTCCTAGGGGCTGAGCGTGGAGCAGCATTGCTTTGGGGAGTCTTAGGCTGGGATTTCTCACCTTAGTGATAAATATTTTAAACATCAACCATGGGAGTTGTTTCTAGAGACTCAGGTTTAGAACATGCCTCTCTGGAAATAACACAATAACAGCAACACCTAAAGCCAATTATGCAGGTGGGAAGCAGCATACTTCCAACATTGCAGGTCAGCAAATATTAGCACGTTGCTACACTCACGTGCAGAGTCCTTTGATGTGTATATCTCATATATTTGCAAAGTGCATCCGAACATGAAATTGAGATATTATTTGCAACACTTCTGCTATTCTAAATTAAATTATTTATTAATGAAAATTTCCAGGCTCTAACCCCCTACTGATGCAAATGTTGATTATTTCAATTTTGTTTACCATTATAACCAATACTACAGAATGTATCCTTACACATAAATCTAGCAAAACTCTTTTAAAATTCAAGAAAATGTTTCCATACACTTAGAGCATGCTCTATTTACTGCATGTCACATGCTATGCTATACCTTACAAACACTATTGGCTCAGTCCTTTCCAAAATTCTATTATGTGGCTCTGGTGAATATCCTCTCTTACAGAAAAGAAAAATAAGCAGAGATTACACACTTGACGAGATTCATGCATAAGTAACAGAGTCAAGATTTCACACAGCCTGACTCCAGGATCTGGACTTTTCCAAGATCATCGACAGACTCTGTGTTTCAGAAGCTGTGTCCCACCTTCTCCCTCGACGTTC
Source organism: Petromus typicus (assembly GCA_004026965.1). Lineage (NCBI taxonomy): Eukaryota > Metazoa > Chordata > Mammalia > Rodentia > Petromuridae > Petromus > Petromus typicus. Next base: position 10,146 of record PVIR01031387.1, read on the forward strand.
TCCACGGCTCACCTCTATGAGGTGAGCTTAAGACCCTCTAGTTAGAATCTAGCTGATGTGACAAGTGGAGACACCGAGCCTGGGGTTGCCCTGGGCTGCTCTGGACCCCCGTCTCGCCAGCATCTCACCCACCTGGTAATGTGCAGCAAAGTCCATACCTGTGTCTGCCCTGGATGTCTCTTAAGAAACCCCCACAAGGGCTAGAGATTTAGTTCAGTGGTTCCAGCAATTGCCTTGCAAGCACAAGAGTCTGAGTTCGATCCCCAATAACCACATACAACAAAACCAGGCATGTTGATTCACGTCCGGTAGCAATCAGTACCACATACCACAGTGCCGACTGTGCTGGCTCATGCCTGTAATCCCAGCACTCGGGAGGCAGAGGCAGGAGGATTGCTGAGTTCAAGGCAGAACTACAAAGCAAGACCCTGTCTTAAAAACTAAAAAAAAAAAAAAAAAAATCCCTCACAATTTACAGATTTGCAAACTGCATTCTGGGTGATTCTACACCATTTCTGCCATGGTATTTATCTTATTGCTTAAAAGTATGTGTCTTTTTTTTTTTTTTTTTTACTAAATTCATCTTCTTCTAGCTTTTGTGCATACTGATTCATCTCCAAGTATACCACAAAGTCGACCTATGAAGAATATGGCTATTGGGGACACACACAAGAGCCTTGTAACTCCCTTAGGAAGGGGAGAAAGAGTTGTAAAACCTACAGAAATGAGACCCTAGCAGAATATGGAATTTTATGTAGAAGTTGAAGCCATCTGTGCATTCTCACATATGTAGAAAGATGCAAACAAAATAGTCTTACAGGAATCTCGAAAAGCAGCCATCAGCATCAGCAGAGCTAAATGGCAGGATGCATAGAAGGAACCTCAAGAAAGGGGCTTTAACAGGTGGGAAATCGCACCAGCCACTGAGCAGGAAGGAAGAGCTTGGTACAGAGGCTGGTCTGGCTGTAACACAATATGCCTGAAGAAGGAAAAGCAAAGATGCATATCAGACAAGACTTCCTGGCGGAGAGCTGCTGCCCCGAGAGCGGTCTCCCCAGGGACGGCGGGAAGCTCCCTTGCTCAGACACTGGAAACCGGACAGAGTCAAACAGTAGCAGCTCCGCTGGAGGACGAAACTTGGCACTAACGGAGGATGAACTGGATAACCCTGGCAGGGCTTTGCTATCTGCAGATACTTTGATTACAGCAACCCAACCCTGCAGGGATGTAGGAAAAGTTGTCAAGGGTGGTTCACTTTAAGTTTTGCTTTAAAAAGAAAGTTTTTCTTAAACTGAACTCTGATGGAAGGTGCTACGTGGACATCTTAAGAGACAAAAGGTCTCTATTCACCGCACAATGGATGCAACACAGACAGGGATACATTTCCCCCCGATCTTTACCGAATGTGTGCCCGGTCCCCAGGCACTGACGTGAGAGGAGCCCTGGATCCTTTGTTTCTCTTCACAACTTCCCAACAGCAAAGGGAGTCTAAAGATCGGGCCTCACACTGGATCCTGGCCCCTAACCACTGCAGCGCTACTTTGTAAAACTGTGTAGAACTTTCTAAATATTCAGACAGCAGACGTGAAGAGAAGGCAAACTATGTTCAAAGATGTGCATGGAAGCAAGCTTTGATCGCTCTTACACTCTTTTCTACATGGACAGATATAAAGAAGGGTGGATGGTTGGATAGATGGATAGACAGACAGACAGACAGACATACAGGTAGACAGACAGACAGACAGATAAGCATATAAATAGAGTCGGATATACTTCCATATAGTTAGTGTAGTTTCTTCCTCTGTTCTTCTTTACCTCCGATCTTCTTTTCATATTTTCCACCAGAAAAATAATGTTTGTCCTCCCTTTGGTGTTTTTGAATATTCCAAAATAAGAAACCAGTTGTCTGGAGTTAGAGTCTGGATCTTCCCTCACTCACTAGAAACCGCCAGATAATTCAGATCCCTTGAACACTCTCAGGAAACTGTCGTAACCTGCTGGTTTACTTCACTTGAGTTACTTCACTTGAATTTTTGAAAGTAACCTCAAAGGACTGGTAAAGCTCTGCGTGTAAACTGAACAGTGACACCCCCCACCCCGAGATCCAGAGCTATGATTTGCTTTGCAGCGTGTACAAATCTGTGTTGTGTCTTCTGTGTCTCGCATCTTCCCAAACCCGACAACAGTGACATGACCCCATAGCTGCCCAACCCCCTATAGTGGGAAGCTTTGATTTTACTACATTTGTACTACCTACAGTGGGAAATTTTCAAATCTGCTTTCCTAGCCCTCAATCTCCAGAGGGTATGAGCGTGATTCGCTTGCTACCCTTCATTTTACACTGGGCCTGAAGACCTGACCAGCCTGCTTTCCCATCTGTGTGACTGCAAAGACAGAGGGGCAGGAGCAGGATGACCATCCAGAAACTGGAGCAAAAGGGCAGTTAGGTTTTCCCTGAGTCCTGATTTCAGGTACAATAAGAATATAAGCAAAATAAATAAATAAATAAATAAATAACACCAGTTTTGACTGCTCATTTCAGCAGGGTTAGTGAACAAAATTCCCTGCGTGTTAGCACAATGGCTACATTAATTACTAATTTCCTACAGCAGATCTCTTTCTGACTACAAAAGACTTGGGTGCAATCAAGTCTTCTTCAGTGGCCCTCAAAAGGTTCCATGGCCTCCTTGCTGACACTTGCCCATGCAGATTGAACCTTGCTTGCCCCCTCGGTGTTTAAGTATCAAAAGAACATCTCCTCAATAGGAGAGAGAGCTGAATTTGTCAGGAAGTAGATGTTACCGCTGATTTCCTGCTCCTTCATGACAGACAAAAGCCCCCTCTACAGTTACCTCTAACTGGCGTATGGTGTACATGAGAGACCACAATGCAGGTGAGTAATGAATCCTGCAGGAGTTTCAGCAACCTGACCCAAGACCCCACTCATAGTGGGCAGACAATCTGGAGCCTATAAACACACTCTTTTTGAGACAGTGTAGAACAACTGAAAAAATTTAAATCCCAGAGAAATCTAACACAATGACCATTCAACATACAGTGTCCCTTTTCATGGTTAATAAGTAGAAGGCGATTCAACCCAAGCAATGCACAGGGCCAAGCAGGTGAGACAGAAGAGAGGCACCTCTAGGAATAATTACCTCCTGGTCCCACTGGCTGCCTGAACATCCCCTGCTTCAGGTCTCGTGTATCTCCAGACTCAGCCAGCTAGCAGGAAACAGTCGTCTTGAACAAACACTTGACGTAAACTTGTAATAGAGTAGGGTCATGATAACCTCCCAGTGGCCCCTGGAATAAATGTATCACTCCATCTGCAGACACGTCTGCTTCAACTCAGCCTTGGTACATTGCCTGCCTTGTACTTCCAACATTGAAGGTGAATTATCACTTTGTTAGTCCTGCAGTCCATGAACAGGAGAGCACTTTGTCAAGAGTATCTCTCCTGGACCAGCGTGTAGGATGACGAGCTCAGTCTATGTGCTGTCGGGCATGAGCACGAATATGCAAAGCAAGGTAGAGGTGGCCTTGTGTCTCCATCTAGTCCTCTGGTCGAGGCTGTCTGAGGTAGTACTTTGGGTCGTTTACAAAGGGATTAGGTTTGGGGCCAAAAAGACCTGATGTCTTTCTTTACACTCAATCGTTTCCACATGGTTTTTATTTTCATTGTAACTCCCTTTTGGCTAGATTGTCTACATACAGTAGTAGGACGGCATTTACTCTCAGCAAATAACGCAGTCTTAGACAGAGTTTGTCTACAGCCCCAAGGGGCCCGTGTGACGTCTACTGAACTTGCCTCAGGTTAACCCCACCCTGCTATGACTTACAATGTCAAGGCCAATTCTAGATATGAAGGAGCCAGACTTCTTCGTGCCTTCTGGATTTAACCTCTGACTAAAAGATCAAGGAAGCTTCTTCTTAAGCTCACCAAGACTTGCCCCATGCCTTAGTCTGAAATTTCTTCCCACGGAAGCTAAACTTTAAAATGTTCACAGCTGACTAAACAGGCATCTCCCAGCACTGCCCAACTTCAACTAACCCCTCACTCCACTTATAGCTTTTTTACATTATTTCATAGAAACAGTCTTTGAAATCTACATTATTTTACAGAAATCGTTCTCAAACTTGACTTCTACTACACATGATCTTCCTAACTTTTTTTTTATCTTTATTGGTACATTAAATATACACATCATGATTGCACTCCATAATGGAGATTTGTACCAGTATAAGACACAACTTAATTCTCATTTTTTCCCATAGCCCTACCCACCCTACCACCCCCCCATATACATAAAATTTGTTTCCATACTTTTTTGTTACAATCTCAACATTGTCCCCTTTCACCTTATTTTACATTGAGCATTTTCTATTTCACAATATATAACATACAATGCTAGGACTCATTTATATCTTCATTTTCTCATACCAGAGAAAAGATGCGATATGTACCTATCTGTGCCCTATTTATTTGAAACAATTCTTGCATTTTGTGTTATTCTGTCTATAGAGAAGCTATCTGTGTGGTTCATCTTGGATCCTGTGACATCCTTTGGGGCACCTGGGCTCTGACATCTCTCTTCTAGATGGTTCTGTAGTCAGATGTCTGGCACTCCGGTTCTTTTCTCAGCCTCTCTCTATCTTTTTATACGATGTCTCATCCACCAGGATTTCTTCATGCAGTCTGACTTTCCACGAGTGATTATCTTAAGATAGTTGAACTTCTTACAGGTTAGCCTAGAGTTACAAGAAAAATCATTCCCAGGGCCAGGGATTTAGCTCATGTGGTATTGCAGCTCCTTTGGAAGCACAAGGGCCCGAGTTCAATCCCTGGTAGCATGAAAAGAAAAGAAAATTCATCCCTGAAGACCCAGGCAGAGGCTGCAAGACTTCCCGTGGCTGAGTCGCAAGTGTCTGGAGTGTTACTCCTGTCATGTTCTGTTCTTCATGTCATGAAAACCAGTCCAGCCACAGGAGAATGGAAGCATAGATTCTGCCTGTGGACAGAGGAGTGACACAGGGAAGAAGGAGGAACTCATTGGAACTGTCCTGGAGATAAATTTCCACAGGAAAAAATTTGTCTCTACTTTCATTAGTGATATATTTTTCTTACATGTTTCACCAAGGTTAAAAAAAAAAAAAGCAATACTTTTTTTTTAATGCTTCCATTCCTCACAAAATTTTACTTTACAAAATATTTTCATTTTTTCTATCTACACTTTTTTGTAGACCTTAGCTATGAATCCAAAAAAGCCTTAACTCATGAAAATTATGCACCAAAATCACGATGCTTTACTCAAAAAGGCCTCCCTGCTACTTGACTATGGAACCAAGCTTGTTTTTTTAAAATTTACTTTTCTTTGGAGGTCAGTTCTCTCCATGGATGCTCCTCAGATTCCTCAAGTTTCTAGACGCCTTATCTTGTCAGATCACCAGACATGCCTCAGTATTCCAGAACCCAGGAGGTACAGGCCCAGGCTGAGCACCCAGCTGCACAAGTTGGCCAGCAGAGAAGCCAACAAGCATTGTTTCCGTTTGTTCCCTCTCCTGATAGGTAATTAGACCCATGTGGAATGTCAGATTATGACGTCCACTTACAGATGATAAAACTGAAGCTCAGAGCAGTTAGCTGTCAGCTCAAGGCCATGCAACCAGTCAGTGATAAAATTAAAACTGGACCCCAGTTCTTCTGAAGCTGAGTCTAGCACTCTTTCAACTCCACCAAGGATTATCAAAGGGAATTGACTCCAGAAATAGACAGATAAAACATAAAGTACAGGTTCTACAGTGAAAGAAATATAGCAGTAAGAGAAACAGGTGTCAGGATTGATGGGCCCCAGGCATCAAATAGAAGGAGGGCACCATAACATTCACACCAGCTAGACACAAATTTTGTAGAGTCAGCCTTATTACATTTTCCAAAAATATTGCTCCACAGGATTTACTTTTGTAAACATATAGAAAATATGTTCTAGGGTTTCTAAGTCTAGTGGATATTTTTTAGTCTCACACAGCCCACTCCAACTCCCTTTTAATCCCCTACATCCTGCTTACAGTTAATGGAATGCAAAATTCCATCTCTCCTCGTCCTTCAGATCCCCCAGCAGGACGTCACTGCTGTGTATCAGTTACTAGGTGTGGGTTTCCTTTCGCACCAGCTTGTCTGCCTTCCCAGGGATGAAATGAAGCCTTCCCCAAGGACAGAGCCCAGCACCACAGCCTCCTGCCTGGTCAGCGTCCACGGAAAGGCAGCGGCAGCCTTTGCTTCCAGCAACAACAAGCTGCGTATCCATAACAGAGGCAGCAGGAGGCCGTGATTTGGCCTGCTCTGCTCTGTCATTTGGCCGACATGGTTTCCCGAGCCCTGCCCCGCAGCCGCGAGCCTCTGATCTTTGGTGGCCCCACCACCTGGCACACACTTCCGTGTCATCAGACAAGATGAGCCTGGGCTCCCATCTCCTTGACTCAACGAATAAAATCTCATCAGCTTAGATACCTTGGGGACATCTAGAAAGAGACCAGCCACAAGCAAAATACATCACTTGTGGATCAAAATGCATAAATAATGGCCAGACATTTTTACGCAATGCCAGAGTAAGAAATAAAAAGGGCTTTAAATTCTGTGATGACTTTGTTTTAAATTATATCACGGTGCATTGCACTTATTAAAATATACATTTGGAAATTCTAGAAGGGAGCCTGGAGTGAAAATCCCAGCCTGTAACTGACTGAACTTCTCCTTCCTAGGGAAATATGAAGCATAGTACCAGTGTCGTAATACGTGTAGCTCCAGCCTGGCAAACGGAGGACTTACTGTTGGGGTCATCAAAGCTAGAATGGAGTAAAAGAAAAACTAATGTATAACACTCGCTGCTGTAAAATAATCACACTATAAACATAGCTACATCTGATGCAATTTATTACGCCACTTATCTTTATCATTTATATTTATTTAAAGATATATATTTCATACAGTTAATTTATATATGTAAAACCATTACAAAACATGAAATAAAAAAATAAAATAGGATAGAGAACAATAAAAATCCACCTATCATCACAATCTTAACATAACCACTGTGAATCTCTTGGAATAGTCATCCTTCCAGGCTTTTCTTTGTGTGTATTTGGTTAGGTTTTTTTTCTTTTTTCTCAGTATGTCTGAGATCCCCTTTAGCTCCACCTCCACCTAATTAAATACAAACACCTTTATGTGCTGATAAATTACATCTCCAGTTCACAGCAGCACCCTTTTATGATAATATGCCCTTAAAACACAGGTAGTTCTCATCCCACAACTAGTCACACTTAACTTTGCCAGTAACTCAAAGCCACATACCTCTTAAGGCCATGAATGAGAGTTCATTATAGAATTAACGATGACTTCCTCAGGTGTGCTACTGGTGTTATGAATGAGAATACAGTCATGAGAGAAGAATATTAAGAGATGAAATAACATTATGTGGGTAACTCACTTTTAGAAGGTTTGGCAAAAGAGAAGCATGAATATACATACCACAAACAAATGCACATACGGTGGGGTCATTAACGGTCATGCACCACACAGTTCTTCAAAGTGCCTGTAGGTTTTGACACTCTCAAAAATATGTATCATATGTATTTGTATACGTGTGATGTATACACACCATTTCTATCTCATCTTAATATGTAAGTATGACTCTACAATATTCCATAATCCACAATTTAAAAACTCCTGGTTTTCAACATTACATTTATCTAGGTATTAACTAATATGATAGTGTTCCTGTCTTGCTCACTTTCCTTGTGACTAAGCACGGTGCTTAATGCCACACTCTAAAAGAGAGGTTTATTTGGGCTCGCATTTCCAGAAGTTTCCACTGAGCATCATCGGCTGGCTCCATGGCAGAGGCTGCGTGGCAGAGGGGGACAGCCGAGGAGCAGCTGCTGGTGTCATGGCAGCAAGAATCAGAGAAGGGGCACGGGGAGGGAGGTTCACCTCCCAGCCACAGCCTGCCCCTTGCCACTTATCAGCCTCTGTGGTCCACGGTCCACACCTTCCAAACACATGCAGCTTTCAAGGGACAGTTGAATCATAACAACTCCAAGGACAATTCTTCCTGTATTTCCATAATTGTTATTTACATGGAATCAATCCCTAGGAGCAATTGCTCAATCAAGTTTGGAGATTATTTTTAATGGTCTTTGGCTCTACTACCTAAAACACAATTATTTGATTCAGCTTGAACACTTTCTGTAACCCTAAATCTCAATATCCAATAATTGTCTTTAAACTAATAATCTACCAAATGATAAGACTTATAATGAAGGCATTTATTTCAGTAAGTTATTTATTAAAATTAGAGTACTTTCTTCTTAGTAACACCTAGTAAAAAGTGTTTCCATTCTTACGGACATTTTGAACTCTACCAAAAATTTGTTTAGTTGTAACTTCAACTCACCATACAGAAAGCTGTCGCTCTCCTGTTACATTAATGACTATCTTCATTAGTGGCAGAGACACACTGACCCCCACCACCACCGAATGCAGCACTGTGAGACCCTACCTGAAACTAGGCCTGCCTCCCACTGCAAGCCAGCCTTTTGACACTTTGGGGTGACCATAAAGTAGGACTTGGAGTCTGAGTTCTGCCTTGACACGTGATAGCTTGGCCACCATCTCCAGGGATTCTGCTCCCAATGGCCATTGTATGACCCTAAAATAAGACTTATGAAGTCTCCTGGGCCAAACCATCTCAAAGCTCTTCTTGTCAAGTTTGTTCTGATTAACAAGCTATGCTCAGAGCCACTCAACACATTCAGTGTAGCATGTTCTTTCTGTGTGTGTCTTTCTCCCTCTCTGTCTATCTGTCTCTCTCTGTCTCTCTGTCTCTCTGTCTCTCTCTCTCTCTCTCTCTCTCTCTCTCTCTCTCTCTCTCCCTCTTCCCACACACATACCTGAGCATATGGAGAACATTTTCCAGCCCTTCACTCTGGCTGAGTGACCAAGAAGGAAAGGAAAGTTAAGAAAAATAGACATGGCCCTTTTATGTAGTTTATTTTTTACCACCAGAAGTGAAAGACTTGACCCAGGAATCCAAGCAAATTCTATTTTCACTGGATCTACTTGAAATAACAATCACGAAAGATTCCAATAATTAGAATAAAAGTTACCACTTATGGAAGTGTTGGAATAAACTCATTCCAGCTTCATGCTTCTCACAAGTTGCAGGATCAGTAACTTCTGTTACTCCTTATAACCCAGTACCCAGGACCAGATCACACTGACTAATAACAGAATGCACCAAAGAAAATAGATAACGAGTTCGATGGAAGCCCTTAATCCTTTTCTAG